>CP136056.1:486408970-486605320 GCA_032464435.1 Aegilops umbellulata
GATGCAGACGCCATTTTGTCTATACCTTTATGCACGAGGGTGGTAGAAGACTTTTGGGCCTGGTCATGTGAGAGAAGTGGAATCTTCTCGGTGAAATCAGCTTATCATATGATCATGAACACAAAGGAACATAGAGAGAATTGGATGGATGTAAATGCGGGTACCTCAGCTATGAGTATGACAAGCAAAGCATGGACAGATCTATGGCATATAAGGGTTCCATCCAAGCTTAGGGTGTTTCTGTGACGCCTGGCGCGACACTCGATGCCAACGGCAGATCTTCTACACCGCCGCCATATGTCGGACACGCACCTGTGTGCGTTATGCGGATGCAGGGATTCATGGAGACACGCCTTACTAGAGTGCACCATGTCCAGATGCATATGGGCTCTTTCTGAGGAATCCTTGACAGAGAAGGTAAGCATGAACCAAGATACAAACGCAAAAAACTGGATTTTTACAATGCATGCAGAGTTACAACAGAAGGATTTTGTGGCACTAGTGGTCACGTTATGGGCAGTGTGGAAAGCAAGGCGAAAAGTTATTTATGAGGATATATTCCAGAGTCCGAGCTCAACAAACATGTTCATTAAATCTTACCTAGCAGATCTTTTCGCCCTTGAGAAGACAAATGATCAAGCTGTGAGACAACCGGTGGCCCGCCCCACTCACTGGATTGCTCCGCCAGACTTTTTCTTCAAAATCAATGTTGACGCTGCTGTAGCACGGGGACGAGGAGTAGTAGCAGCGATTTGCCGCAACCAAGGAGGAGTCTTCCAAGGTGCATCTGCCATCGTTTGCAAGGGTATTGCTGACCCTCCTATGCTTGAAGCAATGGCAATCTGGGAGGCACTAGCACTCGCCGAAGACCTCAACCTTCAGAGTATTCATGTTGCTTCTGACTGTAAGGTTGTGGTGGATGACATGAAATAGAGAAACTTGTCGAGTTATGGAGCAATATTACATGAGATTATAGACCATAGTCGATCTTTTTTGAGTTGTAATTTTGTTCATGAGTTTAGGAGGTTGAATTTCGAGGCTCACAATTTAGCGAAGCATGTACTAAGGTTGGGGGTGGGCCGCCATGTTTGGTTAGGACACCCTGGTGATCTTTCTTTTATGCCTGTAAACCTGGTTCCGAGGTAAATAAAGCTTCGCGAGATTGTCTCAAAAAAATTTAATATGTTTCTAAAAAAAATTAATATGGCTTGCCAACCCCTAAAAAAATGGCTTGCCAAATAACGGAGCTTTAAGAAAAGCAAATTTATTCTGGACGCAGCTGTTCTGATCCCGAGCTCACAAGAGCTCGGGTGAACAGTAAAATCAGAAAAATGAAAAAAAAAGTCTGATATTTTTAGTGAGACTTTGACAAATGTTTTCATAGCTTGCAAATTTCATCACCATATGGCATTCGTGTAAAATGTGGCCATAAAAACAATATTGATGCTCTAAAACATTATTTTCAAATGCATATTGGAGCATCGATTTTGTTTTTTTCAAACGCACTTTGGAGCATCGATTTTGTTTTTTTCTTTGCCACATTTTACATGAATGCCATCTTGTGATGAAATTTGCAAGCTATGAAAACATTTGTCAAAGTTTCACACACAAAAAATCAGAATTTTTTGATATTTTTTTATTTTAATGTTCACCCAAACTCATGTGAGCTCAGGATTAGTACATCACTTTCGATTTATTCCACAGTATATAAGGAGAGTTTCATCTTCCATTTTATTTAACTGAAACCATGGTGTCTTCTTACAAGCAACTACATAAGAGAAAAGACAAAAGGTACACTACAGACACATAACGACAACTCTAGAGTATTCGTTATATGGGCGATCACCGTATGGGTTATGGAGCACACTCCATATTGATATGTAAGATGCCTAGGCTGTGCGCAAACACAGAATCGCCATATGCAGCCTTCATATCTTTCCTTGTCTTTTTTTGTTGCATCAACTCAAAAATCACACGCTCAATTTTAGGGATTGAAAATCCAAATTTAAGATAACATTGCATTACAAAGTGAATACATACGGGTGGAAATTTTGATTAGCGCATTTTTTTACTAAACTAATGAATTTACGTCTTGAAGAAGAACTAATTGCTCCACACCCCGACGATAGTAAATGCAGTGCATGGGGCACATGCATATGTGACGAGTCCACTCGTCGTCTACACATGGTGGTATGACAATATAGTGTCCTCGTCTTCATCCCATTCCTGCACGCGGTTAGTCGCAACCTGTGTCGGTCCATGATGCCTTCCCACATGCGGTTTTCTTGAAGATTTATCCATGCCTGGCAGAGGCGAAGGCCTTGTAGTGCCCATCCCATGTTTCCTTAACAACAAGGCGAAGGGGGACACATGGTGGCAAATACAAGCTGTGTGAGCAAGGTCTCTCCTGCGGATGCAGGATAAGCTCGTAAACACCACACGAGTCAAACTCGATGGAGTGTGTTTTCAAATGGCAATCCGACCACTCATCAGGCTGGAACTTGCGTATTCTTAATAGCGTAAAGGCTACCCTCCTACTCAGCAATGGGGCCAGGCCTCCTCCACCACCACCGCCTCATCTAGGATCCGCTCTTCCTCCGTCGAAAGCAGTTGCCAGTCAGTCCGCGTCAGAAACGGCATGGCTACGAGTAGAGGGAAGTGAAGGTTGTGAGCGGTGGTGTTTGAACTAAAGCGCGTGAGCTACTTGGCCGCGGCGCGACCTTTTATAGCCGCAGGTTGGGGGCGAGTGATGGTGCAATACCTTGGGGGTGGCCTCTCAGTGGGAGCCCGACAGCGATACCGTCTCGGTGCCAGTGAAGCTTGGCGAAGGTCTGACCACAGCAGGGTGCCCAGCGCTGATACATCGGTTGGAGAGAGAGTCCTCGCTAGGTTGGAGAGAGAGTCCACGCCAGGTTGGGGAGGCATTGCTAGCACAACTAGCTGTGCAACCTCCCTAGGTTAGGGCTTCATGTAAAATAACCCCCTCCATGGTGAATATGGCTTTCATAAATGTAGTTTGAATTGGTGAAATAACCTCCCTAGGTACCCCATTCAACTTGTTCATGGGTACTTTAGTGAAAATTTTGAAACAAACATTAAGCAGACAAATAGACATATTATTTTATTTGATTGGCTCCCTTGGTTTTAGAACCAAGGAGGTAATTCCATAACCAAGTCTAGATATATCTGTTTTGCCTATATGAAAATCATCAAACAAAGATTTCATATCAAACTTAACCAAATCCCAAAATTGTTGATAAAATTCTATAGTGACCAGCAAAGTGCTCGTGTGCTGCAACGGGTCCAAAATTGACTAATACATGTTCACAAACTTAAAATAAAATCACCCTATTTTTTGTATAGATATCACTAAAAATATGTTGGCTTTTCCCAAAATTTATTCCTCATACTCCCTCCAACTACTAATACAAGGCCCCTTAACATTTTTATCTCTAATTTTAACCATTAATTTTACCAACAAAATGTAAGTTATATGTCATAAAAAGTATGCCATTGTATGCGCATTTGAAAGAACTTTTCGATAATATATTTTTATGACATACAACCCATATTTTCTTGACCAAAATTATAAATCAAAGTTTGACACGAAAAAACAAAGTGGCCTTTTATATAAAAATGGAGGGAGTATATGTTAGTATGAGTTGGGGATAGACGTGGATAGTCTGGAGGGGCTGACGAGTGTTTTGTGAATGTAGAGCAGAGTGGCATGGGTCATTTTGTAAAAAAAAATGACAACTTGCCTCGCACGAGTTAGATGTAGACCGGACGATGATTAGAAATAACGCTACACACCATCGTCACAAACTGGGCTTTTATAGGAGTAGGGAAACCATCTGGTCTCGGGGATTTACTATGGGCCATACTAAACACTGCAGTTTTAATTTCTTTCAAAGAAAATCCTGAGTTAATTTGTCTACAACTTCCGTAGGAACAATTTGAGGATCCTCTATATCCAAAGATAGTAGACACTTCATGACACCAAAAATAAATTATTATAAAAATTGGCAATATACGCAATCAATTCCTTAGCCCTTCAATATGATCTTCCTCTTTATCCAAAGAGTGGTCATGTTTGTCCACCGCCTTCATTGGCGTTAGCTTGAAAATATTTCGTATTAGCGCCGGCTTCAAGGATATCTTTAAACTTAGTTCTTTGTTTCCATTTCAGTTCTTCGTGTTTCACCGGTCTATCTATATGAGCTCTAAGATCTTCCTGCCCCTGCCTCATTTGAGCAGTCAAGGCATGTAACTCACAATAGTTGTCGATGTTATCCAATTTAATCAGGATGTCTTTCTCATATCTTTGTACCAAACATTTGTCTTTCTATTCCATCCTTTTAAATCTTTCCCCAAGCTTTCTTAGCATCCTTTGTCATTTATCTACGTTTGATCCGTGGATAGTTGAGTCCAACATCATATGAAATTTTCTGAATAGCTTCTCTCGGCAACTAGGAATTTTCAAACCTAAAAACTGGATCAGTTTTTTATTTCAAAAATCTTAAAAAACACATACATTTTTCTGAAAAAAGATCCAGATCTATTATATAGGTTCACAAAAAATACAAAATCACCCCAAGCATAATAAAAATTACATCGATGTCCATGAACCACTAAACGACCAATGCTGCCTTCAGAACAAGTCATCGATGCGCCGTTGTTGACCTTGCATACTAGTGGCAGCCTGAGGGCAACTATGACCGAACATAGTAAATCCGCCCCCCTAAAGACCGGACGCGTCCACAGAAAATGACCAATCACTCCCCCCTATTAATGTCCGTGCACACATCCGTGTACTTCATACCCCCCCCCCTAATCCATGCAACTTGAGATGAACTATGTAAGATCAGCATACCAAATATAGTAACAAATGGACACAGATCAACATAATTCCATATGGGCATAGCATCACAGCTTGCCGACCATAAGAGACTAAACCGACATAGATTCATACTAAACATAACTAAATACTAAACGGAGATGGACATGGGCGTTGAAAAAAAACACCATTTCCTCGGCGGGCCCTTGCCGTTGCGGTCATCGGAGCGGTTGTAGCTCTCCGCATAGGCGTCGGCGGCGAGAGAGGCGTCAACGGATTCGTGGTTGTGACGCTCTCAGACGAGGAGGAGATCATGTCGGCCATTCGACGGACGGCGCATGCCTGCTGCTTCACGAGTCGGGCTTTCGCGTCACGGCCGCCTCTCTCCGTCGTGAGGCACTCTGACTACCCGATGCAGAGCGAGAGCGCCTTCGTGTTCTTGCGGCGGAACTGTCGTGTCCGCCTCTGCCATGGTTAGTAAGCGGCGGAAGACCACCACGAGGAGCTTCTCCTCCGCATTGACCGCCAGCGGGACATGGACCGGCAGGAGGAAGATGCCTCTACCTCCACCGCCCTCTGCCTCCCTCGCTTGCTGCCTCTCGCGGCGTGTAGCACGCGCCTCCAATTCGGTCATCTGCATTTGCGGTGGCGCGGGCACAAGCACCCATCGATCACCGTGAGGAGCAGTCGCTGGAGGGTTGGAGAGGGCATCGGGGCAACGGAGCCGAGCGGAGCGCATGGAGCTGCGCGATGGGCAGGCACCGGCATCTGCGTTGCGTCACCATGGACCAGAGCCCGAGCCACCGCCCTTGTCCGCCTGCAGCCGTTGTAGCCTAATGCGGATGATGGAGTTTCTCATTGTCGTCCGTCTCCGCCTCGTGGACGAGGGCGTCCCAATCGATTTGGTCGTTCTCTCATCTGCATCCGCCGCCAGATGCGTTGTCATTGCTCGACATTGGGAGAGAAAGGGACCGAGACTGAAGGAGAATCGACGGGGAGTGGAGTGAAGAGTGGGAGAGTGAGGCAGGGATGGTTCGTGTGAGGATTTTAGTGGAGATGGAGTGGGGTCGGCGCGAGTCGGCATGGGCTGGTTCAACATGGCGCACTCGTCCGAGTCGCCCTACATCCGAGGAGTGTCGGGTGGCTTGAACGTATACGGGGTGTTTGAGGAGGTCGGTTGCCTCGAAAAAAACTGACCGGTTACTGACCAGATCATCTTGCCCGGTCAAAATAAGGAGTCTGTCAATAGATGCGCTGACTTTGTCGATGAACCGCCCCCGGAGGCGCAATGGAACCCTTGAATTGATCCAAAGTGTGTATGTGTCATGATAACTTGATAAGATAACTTAATATGTGAGCTGAATGTTTCAAATCCATGAATTTGTTTCTCATCGACGTCACCACGACTGAGCACCCGTAACATGCAACCTGACCGCGCCGGCCAGACGACTCCCTCTCGAACTCCTGCATGCACGCGCCATCAACCCTATCCCGACAAACGAATTCGCTATCTTATCGTGATCCAACAAACCCAAAACCGAAGGCCACGTCGCCGGCCGGCCGGCAGCGGCTGACGGCGCAGGAGAAAACGACGGGGGCGCCCGGCGCCGGCTGACACCCCAGGTGCCCCGTCTTTGCCGGATTTATATACCCCCGGCGTCCCACCCACTGCACCAGCCCGGCCGCGGCAGCTGGCCGCGCCGCAGTGGACACACTTGTCCATTTCCCATCATTGCCACCCATCGCACATGCCCCTGCACATGCCTCTTATCCCATCATATCGCTCGCCGTTGCCCCGTTCCGGCTTCCAACCCCGAGCGCTGCCCCGTGGGGCCGTACGCACGCGCTCACTGACACGAGGCCCGGTTTTGTTGAGTGGCCCAGATGCCAGTGCCCGCTTTGCGATCGTGTACTGTACTGCATGGACTGTGTGCTCCCCGGAGCGCTTTTGGCTGGAGGAATTGACCGTGGCAGTAGTACAACAACCACCGCGATCTCCGAGGGAGGAGGAACGGACGAGCTGTGCTGATTGATTGCCGTTTCCCGGGGATCGATTGAGACTTGCTAGTGGAGTATTTTTTATCAGTTTAATCGGGATGTCAGAATTGCATCAGTCAACAGCACCAACCGTGCGTAAAAAAGAAAAACACCGAACCGAGCTAGATTGACTGAGCAGCGTGACTGATCCCTTTCAGATCATGGTGAATGGCAACGAGAATATGAGATGCCGCGGCGAATCCGTCACATTGGATGCCAGTGGTCGAGCGACAGAGGCGCTAGTACACGGAACAACGACACGTTCCCCTCTACAGACTACAGCGCAAAGGGACGATTCAGTTCAGTTCGGTTGGATTTGACAGAGCGAGGGAGTGAGGAGAAAAGCACTGACGCTTCGAAGAATAATATGCAGAACCCAACGACGAAGATCACTAATCACACAAAAACTTTACACGCATCATCCATTACCCAGGAAAATATGGCAATCGGCCATACGCCGGAGAAGTACACGCAGGCAGCTCCCGCCAGCCCGCCGATTAACTTTGGTCCGCAGCGGACAAGAACGACGACGAGGAAGTGATGAGGTGGCGAGGAGCAGACAAAATGAATGACCACACATATCTATCTGCACACTAGCCGGCCGTCCGCCCGCCGCCGGCCGATCACCTCTCAAAACTGCGATTTCTGGTTCACGCCTCCACGATGAAATCATCCCCATCATTGTTGCAACGCGGCGCCGTCTTTCACCACCGATCCGTCGTCCCTAATCTGCGGCGACAGAGAAGACCAATTCAAGACGGTTGTTAGGAGGTTGCAACTGTACTACTACTACAAACAGGAGTATCGATGGGAGGGAAAATCATGGATGACGCGATGGCGTTACCTGATGCGGCTGCAGGAGGATGAGCGAGGTGGGCACGCACGGCGGCGGCGCCTCGAAGAACGACAGCGGGAAGTGCTTGTAGACGACCCCGACGTCGAAGTAGATGACCCCGGACGAGGGAACGTCGACGCGGATGCTGCGCACGGCGAACCAGAGGAAGAGGTCCTGCGCGTCGACGCCCGAGAGCTCGGCGATCCGCCCGTACGTGATCTGCCCGGCGACGGTGACGTTGTACCGCAGGCCGACCTCGGTGCGCGACGTGCAGGGGGACTCCAGGACCGCCTCGAACCGGCCGGTGGCCGGGTCGTGCGTGAACGCCGCGATCCCCGCGGGGAGCAGCCCGCGCGGGAGGCCGTGTGTCTGCAGCACGTCGTGCGCCGCCTCCGCCGCGGCCGTCGGCGCCGCCTCGCCGCACCCCGCCGCCGCCACGACCGCCGCCGCCGTCAGCAGCGCCCACCACGACGCCGCCATCGCCATTACCAATGGAGAGCCGCCGTGGAGGGGTGGAGGAATGGAGATGGGAGGAGATGAGGGGCGGATGGGAAGCCGCAATAATTGAGGTAACGGAAGGGCCGAGGGGAGGGGAGGCCGAGTGAATGAAATAATCTACGGGATACGGGATGTGGGATGGACGCGGCCCGGCCGGACGCGGCGGGCGGGCCCACCTGCCAGCGTTTTTATTTAATTTCTTACGTCTAATTGGCCGCCCCTCCTCCCCGCCTTTTAATTAAGCCGCGCGATAACAGCGTGGAGTAGCTGGTGGACTCGCGATTTGGGGTGCGTGTTTCGCGGGCGCAGCGGTTTTAATTCCTTCCTTCTGCCATCTCGCTGCTCGGCAACTGCTTTTCAGTTGTTCTCGGCGCTACTACTGCTACCGATGCCATGCGGAGGATCCGCTCACGGTTTGCCCATGAGTGTTAAAAGTCGAAGTATGGTTCATGAGATCTACAGGGACTCCATCGTGGCACAGGGAGCGTTCCACAAATTCCGCCGGAGGGCCGATGAGGTGATGTGATGGTCACGTGGAATGCTTGCGTTGCGTGCCAGTCGGGGCCTCCATCGGCATCTTTTGTTTCGGCGCTGTTTCGGCCAATGATTCATCATTTTTTCACGTACTAAAGCCAAAAATAAATCCGGAATAAATTGTCTACAACATTGTTGAGCAAACCCTGCTTCAAAAAGATAATTGACTTTCCTCCTAAAGTTATGATACATATTTTTATCAAAAAAAAGTTATGATACACATTTTTTGTGTACTCTCGAGGAAAGAAAGGTTAGTTACCGAAGTTGTGAAAATGTGACGTGTGCACGTTTGATTTTCCAACACTCTGTCATCGACACATGGTTGACAAAATAACATTTATATGTGCGGCAAGTTTGTCGTGATTCATCAGGGTTCATACTAAACCGGATTATATAACACCTCGACAACTTTTCCTTTGTCTTTTTCTTTTCGAAAGAATGTAAATTACGTACCATATTTTTATGGAAGGCAGATATTTGTTTTTTCACAAGAAAAGCCGAAGTCGAACAAATTAGACTACGAGCTTACATCTACCCTCATTTACATGCTACTCTCTCATAAAGATTTTTGTTTCCTTAGGGGTACTTTTCCTCTGTCTTTGTTGGTCATCCTCTACCCTACTTAGCTCCTCCCTCATTTGTCTCACTCGCTTGGTCTTCCAAATTCACTCCCCCCCCCCACCTCCCATCTTCCCCTAGTTGGCTAGTTCCACCTGCTCATGTCAGCGCCAACTCTGCCTCCCACCTTCTTCATCTCCCTGCTTCTCTTCATTGTACAGCTTGTCGACGTACCTTCTCCCTCATCTTCCTCCTTTGGTTTTCCATAGACACTTACCCCGTTTCGTGCAAAGAACGGTGATGGTGCCTCGGTCGAGCAATCACGCCGAGTTGATATGGTTTGACGTTTTTATCACTTCATGACCCCCCTATCCCTTGTTGGCTTATTCTTCCTCTTTCTTTGTGATGATGACGTGCAAACAATGAAATGTTAGATTTTTTTCGTTCTACGATGGTCATATGGAGACACGAGTATTCTTTTGGGGTTATTGTTCGAACTGTCATCGAAAAATCAGTGTGCCTGGTTGTTTACATTCAAAATGAGGATGGCGGAAGTTCAGTTCTCCTCCCTATCAATGATGATGGTGTTATGTATTGGGGGTACCTCAAGCCACCATAAGTTGGCCCACCAGGCCAAGTAGAGGCCTCCCGTAGCGCGGTATGGCTTGGGTCTGCTACTTTGTTTGCGGCCTCCCTAAGAAGGAAGGACTGACTTGACGTCCATGGCAAGCCGAACTGGAGATCATTGAGGACTCTCAACCTTCGTAACCGACTAGGATTATGTGAAACCCTAGGCCCCGTTACCCCATATAATGTGCGGCTGGTCTAGTCGATAGGCATGATACATCATCATACTTTCACCCTTCGATACATAGAGACCATCCATGTACTTTGTACACCCCGTCAGTCAATACAATCGAGCGTTAAGTAGGGTTTTACCTCCATTTGTGGGTCTGAACCTTGGTAGATGTCGCCCATCCGCCGTCGTGGACGTGTAACACATGTCATGGGCCCTTCATCACTTTCCCCCTCCTATCCTTCCTGAAATATCTGGATGCATCTAGCATCTTTGCCCTTGTTTGAACCCCTCTTTCTTTTCTCTCTCTCCCCATGACGCCCAAGCACGTCCTTCCCCCAATCTCTTTCCCAATTCCTCCATGGCCCAAGCTCCAGCCATGGCGCTGCAACCTCAGATCTCCTCCTCTACCATGGTGTCGGATCTGGAGACTACCTTGCGCATAACGCTGCAGCTACCTGCCGCTACAAGACCATGGCATCGGTGCAGAGCTGCAAGATGGACGTGCTTGTCATGCACTGGATTTTACAATAAGGGCCTTGTTGCAATTGCAACAAGGGCCGTGTTACATCATCTTTCATGCAAAAAAAATTATGCAACATGATCCATGTTGTAAAAGTCCTTCTGCAACATTATCTATGTTGCAAAAAGATGAGGACGGATTTTTTTGTAAGACAACCTCTGTTGTCATGTGCTGCTGACTCCTCATGACTCCCCTTAATTTTTTCTGCAACATCATCAGTGTTGCAGAAGTTTCTCCCATAACATCAGCTATGTTTTCAAAAAAAGTGAAGACGGAAATTTTTTTTTGCAACAAACTTTTGTTGTAAAAAAATTATGCAACACGACCTTAGTTGCAAAAAAGTTCTAGGACTGCGACCTTTTTCAGAAAGAAAATTAATGGTGCAGAGGATTTGCAACAAGCATCCTGTTGCAAAGGGCCTTCAACAACGCCACTTTTTCTTTACAAAGGGTGGCTTCTCACGTGGGTGGATCGGACCATCTTTAATGTGTCTATCAAATGGTCAGCGAGGCGACGAATCTTTTCTCATTATCCGTCGGCCGATGTGTAGCATCTCCCTAAAACAATGGAAAACGCTTTTGTTCAACCGGCGGATGTATCTGCTCGCGTCGACCACCTCCCTGGCCGTTAGATATGTTATTTGATCAGGTGGTCGGGAGCCTACTTCCATTACTTTGTTTTCCTGCAACTTGACGCGTGTTTAAAAGCATTTCCGCAACCCGGCCCTGTTGCAGATGCGTCGTTGTCGGGCTCTTTTGAAACATTCTCCCTGTTGCGAGAAAGGTTTCTGCAACAGAGTGATGTTGAAAAACTTTCTTCCGTAGCGATAAAACATTCCGCAACATTAGCTCCGTTGGAGAACAACTTCTGCAACAATACCTCTGTTGCAAAAGTTCTGCAACATGAACTCTGTTGCAAACATTTGAATTCAACATCATGCTTGTTGCAAAGCTGACAGCTCAATCTAACAACCACCCCGCGTTTAAGTTTAATCCAGTGGCTCGTGACACGGCGGATCTTAGAAAAAAGTACAGGCTCGTGTCGTGTGATCTTTAAAATTCTGTAACAAGACCTTTCTTGCGAAAAAAATCTAAAGCAAGATCTCTGTTGCAGAAAAAAATATAGGCACGGGTGATTTTTGAAATTTCTGTAATAACATCTTTGTTGCAAAAAATAAAAAATACAGACTCGGGTGATTGCAACAAACAGACTGTTGCAGAAACATCACTCCTGTTGCAAAGGGTGGCGGCTTACGTTCGTAGATCGGATGGTCATTAATGTGTCCATCCAATGGTCGGGAAGGTGGCGGATCCTTTTTTAATTTTCGCCGGCGGACGCATAGCGTTGCCCAAAAACAATGCAAATTTTTGATATATTTTCTACAAAAAACAAGTTGGCACCTTCTATTCGCTACAAGTTTTCGTGAGAAAAAAAATTAGCATAGTGTTTTTGTCTAGATTACAACATGACTTTTTTTCACAAAGATTTGCACGCAGTAGAAAACAAGAACATATTAGATGGGAAAATATTTTTCATTTGTAAATATTTGTAAATAACGATGTAGTAGAAACTTTTTCAGTCACATATGCATCCGTTATACACCGGCAATTTGCACGTGAATTGGAACCTAATAGATGCAACTGCCTCGTCTTCAAAAGAATCAGGGTTTCTTTGCCTCCCGCCGGCGCCTCTGGCTATCCACCTCATCTCCCGTGGCTTTAGGGCCAGGGGCGCGATGGATATCGGCCCTTGGCGGTGGGAGGGCTCCGTTTTTAGATGTTTCTTCAAATTTTTTGTTAGGGTTTGTGCCTTGCTTAGAAAGGCAAGACGGCAGCGGCTTTCTGAAGATGGAATAAAGTAGTCCCCGCCTATCCCCTGTTCTGGTGGTGCGTCTAGTATCATTGGTGGGCATGTGGAGATGTGCCTCTGGCGGATTTGTTTTTGCTGGATTTGCTCGGATCTGGTTGTCCTTCGTCTTCGTTCGTGTGTTTTTAGGTTGAATCCTTTTGATCTACGGTACTCTTCATCGGCGGCGACGGTTGCTATTCTAGTGCGTTGGTCCTATGTGGTCTTAGCACGACGACTTCCTGGTTGTCTACTATAACAAGTTTTGCCTGACTCCGACGAGGGGAGGGCGATGATGGCGGCGTGCTTTTGGCTTGCTTCACTGTTTGTAGTCATCGCTAGACGGTCTATGAATCTAGATGTAATCTTTATTATTTTTTGTGTTCGTTGTACCGTCATGATTGAAAAGAATATATAGAAAGTTTTCTCACAAAAAAATATACAGAAAGTTTTCTCCAACAAAACATATGCATCCGTTATTCTTGGTGGGACAGTGTTTCGTTTTTCTTTTTTGTATTTATTTTGAAAGATGTTGGTGGGATAGTTGGGCACTCCTACTTGGATCCAAATCGGGCAGCTGGATGGTAGGCACCGTCGTACGCAGCACAAAACAATGAATGCATCATGCCGAGTGAATGCGATTTGTGCAACTTGATTTGGGAGGGCAGCTCCATCCATCCCACAGCGCATGTGCGCTCCCGATTTCACCCTGACATGCCATTTGAGTACGTACCTGCCCAACGATAAGTTGTCGTCCAACTCTCCATCAAACCATGGCGGCCGGGGGTCCATCGTGGTACGAAGTCGACACCATGGAGCACCCCCCACATTCTCTCCTCCCACAACGGTAAAAGACACGAAAATTATCGATCGAAACACATAGTAATTTCCTGCGACAAATTGAACTAGACGATTCCTTAGGTGACATGATCTGAGCTGGAACGTCACGTGACACGGAAGGACGCAGGGCCACACGTACGAGCAGAGCCGTCGTGGAAGTGACGCCGGCGACGCTGACATGGCTGGAGCCGGTACACGCAAGCTCGGCTGCCTCCTGGTGGCCACACGCTGTCGTGGGAGGGAGGGAGCACCATAATATCGGCCGAGGTACCACCCCGCCCACCACACGTAGCATACGGGATTCACACGCCACCAGGCCGTCCGTCCGGCACTCCGGCCGGCAAAAGTGTCTGGGATCCCTGGGATTTTGCTGCTGGCCGGGCCGCATCTCTGTCCGTCTCCGTTCCTCTGCCTCTTTTTCCCCATGATGGGTTCATGGCCGGGCCGTACGTACAGAGGCCTATATATGTGTGCACTGCATACGCGTCAAAGTAGAAAGGACGCGCCACATTCGATAAAAAGAAAGCAGGAGAGGACACGACTCGAGAGCGGAGTGGATGGTATCATAGGATCGGAGCTGTTTTCTAGCCAGGTTGCTGCTGTTCTGCCGCCTTTTCTTTTACCTGCCAGTAGCTTGGCTTGTGTCCATGATTGATTCGGAGAAAGGTGGAATGATTGTGCGAGCAACCGAGCCAGCGCCCCTCCTACGAGCCTACCCGAGCCCATCATGTGCCACGACCTGGACGTGCCTGTGTACTACACTGACGTGGAGAAAAATCGGTCTGTGTAGTCAGTTTGACAACGGCGATTCATACCAAACAGATCGGATCTATCTAGCATAGGAAACTACCTGTAGCGGTATGCCTTAACTAGTTTGTCGCAGTCCCGTTTGGCACCCGATCGAGAACGCGCAACTTGCATGCGCGGCGAATGGAACGGCCCGGTAGCGATAGCGATCGCTCCTTCGGTCTCGCGCGCGCACGGTACGGGCTAGGTTGGTAAAGCTAGCCACCACACCAACAAACCGTGACGCCAAGGACGGGTCGTACGCCCAGTGACCCTAGTGTGTCTTGTCCAACAATGATCCTGTCGAGTCACCCACTCACCCTCGCCCTCACCCCCACCCCCACACGCAGACATGCATCGGCATCGGGTGGATGGCGCAAATGATGCCCAGGTGCAGGTGGTGACCATGCTCTCTGCATGCCATGGCATGCATGGGTCGCCGGCGCGCTCCTCGGCTCCATGGCATGGCATGGCATGCATCGGGCTCTACGGGCATGCACGGCGTCTCCCCTGATCTGCGTGCGTCTCAGCGCGCGCGCGTACGTCGAACTAGCGCATACAGCTGGTGCATGCATGCGCGCGCGCTCCCGTCTCCTCGGCTCCGAGCTCGATTAATGATCACGGCCACAGGCTTGGAAGAGCCGGCCGGGACCAGAGTCGGTCACGTCTCACCAACCGATAGGCTTAGTTTTAGTTTGGTTGTTAGTTAAGGCGTTCATGACGGACAGATGCAACAGAAGCTTGATTGTCACCACCTTTTCGGGCGGCTTTCACTGTTGGTTCACGTGTGGTCGAGTGATGGGTCGACGTGTTTGTGTGCCGGCCGTGTATATATGTCATGCACGTATGATGTATGTGACGCGGTTTTGGATTATTATGAATGCTTGCTGCTACCTACGGAATATAACCTAGCAGTATCAATTATTAGCACGCTGGCATCATGTGTATTCCCTTTCTTTTTAGGGGAAATCCTAGGTTCACCGGTATACAACATTTACACCGAGGGCTACTTCCTTTTTGGAACGTAGGATTTTTATAGGAATGATGGAGGATTTAGATCCAATGATTTTTTCCTATGCAAGCCCCTCAGGTCATAGGATTGGGGCTAAAATGGCTAATACTCCCTCTTAGTTTACGGAGGGAGTACAATGCTATGAATCCATTCACATACCCCACATTTCATAGGAATCTGAACATGAGTTCGAAATTTGTTTTATTTTTTCAAGTTGATTACCAAGAATATCGATGGAAGGAGTATTCAAGCCTTGTCTAGGATCACCGATCTTCGTCCAGCCACGAGTACAAGCAACGGCGGAGCTAGTTAGGCTCCTTGGGGGGGGGGGGGGGTTACCCCAACATGGAACCAACTTGTGAAAAAAAAAATTTAATGATGGTGTAGGACCTTGAAGTATGTCTAGAGGGGGGTGATTAGACTACTTGACCAATAAAAACTTAACATTTTCCCAATTTTAGAGTTTGACAGATTTTAGCTACTTTAGGACAAGTCAAGCAATCATCACACAATTCAAGCAAGCATGCAAAGAGTATATAGGCAGCGAAAAGTAAAGCATGCAACTTGTAAGAATGTAAAGGGAAGGGTTTGAAGGATTCAAACGCAATTGGAGACACAGATGTTTTTGGCATGGTTCGGATAGGTGGTGCTATCCTACATCCACGGTGATGGAGACTTCAACCCACGAAGGATAACGGTTGCGCGAGTCCACGGAGGGCTCCACCCATGAAGGGTCCACGAAGAAGCAACCTTGTCTATCCCACCATGGCCGTCGCCCACGAAGGACTTGCCTCACTAGCGGTAGATCTTCACGAAGTAGGCGATCTCCTTGCCCTTACAGACTCCTTGGTTCAACTCCACAATCTTGTCGGAGGCTCCCAAGTGACACCTAGCCAATCTAGGAGACACCACTCTCCAAGAAGTAACAAATGGTGTGTTGATGATGAACTCCTTGCTCTTGTGCTTCAAATGATAGTCTCCCCAACACTCAACTCTCTCTCATAGGATTTGGATCTGGTGGAAAAAAGATTTGAGTGGAAAGCAACTTGGGGAAGGCTAGAGATCAAGATTCATATGGTAAGAATGGAATATCTTGAGCTCAACACAAGGGTAGGTGGTTCTCTCTCAGAACATGTGAGTTGGAAGTGTAGATATGTTCTGATGGCTCTCTCCACGAATGAAGAGGAGGTGGAGGGGTATATATAGCCTCCACACAAAATCTAACCGTTACACACAATTTACCAATCTCGGTGGGACCGAATCAACAAACTCGGTCGGACCGATTTAGTAAACCTAGTGACCATTAGTGATTTTTGGTGGGACTGACATGCAACTCGGTAGGACCGATATGGTTAGGGTTAGGGCATAACGTAATCTCGGTGAGACCGATTACACAAACTCGGTGAGACCGATTTGGTAATAAGCTAACCAAAGAGTTGATCAGGTAAACTCGGTGGGACCGATTTGCTCTTTCGGTTAGACCGAAATGTTACAAAAAGGAAACAGAGAGTTTACATTGCAATCTCGGTGGGATCGATCCGCTCTTACGGTGAGACCAAAAAGTTACGAAAAGAAAACAGAGAGATTACAATCCCATCTCGGTGAGACCGAGATCCCTATCGGTAGAACCGATTTGCTTAGGGTTTGGCAGTGGCTATGACATGTGAAACTCGGTGGCGCCAGATTGAAAGAATCGGTAGGTCCGAGTTTGGCTTTGGGTTTAGGTCAAGAGTGGATATAGGAAAGTAGCTGAGGGTTTTGGAGGATATCACTAAGCACATGAAGCAAGAGGCTCATTAAGCAACACCTCATCCCTCCTTGATAGTATTGGCTTTTCCTAAAGACTCAATGTGATCTTGGATCACTAAAATATAAAATGAAGAGTCTTGAGCTTTTGAGCTTGAGCCAATCCTTTGTCCTTAGCATTTTGAGGGATCCACTTTCATCATCCATGCCATGCCAATCATTGAGCTTTCCTGAAATAATCATCTTGGAATAGCATTAGCTCAATGAGCTATATGTTGTTATCAATTACCAAAACCACCTAGGGATAGTTGCACTTTCAAATGGATTTGATGAGAACTTTTTTAGCTTTTGGACCCCAAACACTTGTATTTTACATTTCGCCCCCCACTCCAGCTAATTCTGCTTAGCTCCGCCATTGAGTACAAACTTTTCTTTTCTTCTTGTTTTTTAGTGTGAGTATATCCTGGTTTATTCTAATATCAACGGAGTTTGCGACACATATGCCAATGGTAAATGATGCCTTCCGGACAGCTAGCTGAAAATTGTGCTGGTCGCCTCGACACGTCACGTGTCGCAACGGGCGACACGCACTGCCCACCTTTCCCTCTCCCTTATCTTTTCATCGCGGTTGCAACCAAATCTCCCACCCCCTTATTCTTTTCTTCCCACCGCCGGCCACCGCCTGGTCCCAATCCTCTATGAATCATACGCGCTGCCGGTGCTAGTCGCGAGGAGAGGGGGCATCATCTGTGATGCGAGCTGCCACGCTGGTGCTGCGGAGGATAGCCATGCCTTCGGCGAGCTTCTGGGCCATGCCAATATGTGCTGCTTCATCGAGGGAAGACGCGAGTACCAACGGGGATGGGAGGAGCCGTAACGATGGTGGCTGGGGGATGACCAGATGCAGTGATGCAAGGCTGTTTGGGTGGAGCTGTTTTGCATTCATGAGTTGGAATAGGACAGACGCGACATGTTGAACATGTGCACGGTGGTGTTGTGGCAAACAACGGCGAGCTCGTGCACCCATGCTCCAAGCACCGACGGGACGCTACGACCAGCGAGAGCGGTACTGGAACCGGTGTTGCGCGATGCTGGAACCATCACGCTGAAATGCTGGAACCGGTGATGTGCGGTGTTGGAACCAATGCATGGAGTTGCTGGGAACGGCGACCACGGGTGCTGGAATCGGTGTCGCAAGTGTGAAGGGATGTTGTAACCAGCTATGGTGATGGCTAGAACTGGGAATCGACTTTCTTCCGCGTCGACGACCATGGCGACCGCGAGGTGTCACAATGGTTTTCTTTGTTTCTTTGCTGCAACCGCAGCGTGCAAAGCTACAACCGTGTTGCGCGTTCCTAGAAAGGTGCATTGGGTGCTGGAACCGGGAGATGACGACAACGAACAACCGACCAACGTTGATGGGGAGCTGAGCTGCAAGCGCGAGGCGACGACGGAGCTGCAATCATCGACGGGGCAGAGCTGCATTTGGCCGACGACAGAGTTGCATCTGGTGGCATGGGAGCTGGAGCCGATTTTTTTGAGAGAACTCCGAGGTGCTGCGGTCGTCAGGGCGAGCAGGGGATGGTGCTAGAGGTCCCTCATCGGCTAGCTTGGTTATCGCTCATGCATCACGCTAATGGAGGCAGAGCTTGATTGTGAGTCACATTTTAGACGAACCTTTTTGAATGGGGCAGATCAAACGGCCTTTATAGTTTTTTAGTGTACATACTTTACTTTATTGCTCAATAAAATGAAGTACTCCCTCCGTCCCAAAATTCTTGTCTTAAATTCTTCTAGATACAGATGTATCTAATACTAAAACATGACTTGATACATTTGTATTTAGACAAATTAAGACAAGAATTTTGGGACGGAGGGAGTACAAGAATAAGGGAAGAGTCATGAGGGTGTAGCAGCCATGCATGGAGACCTTCGTCTAAGTGAAAAACATGTTTAGCTAAATCGTGCACCTCCATATTCAAGAGGCGGCCTTCATGAACGGAACAGTAGATTTGAAAATCCTTTGCAGTCTCATTTATCTACTTTCACAGTCGGTGCAATGACCCCAAGAGTGTTGGTGTTGATATCCGAGACAACCATTTTGGAGTCTGATGCTACCCTGATACATTGTAACATGAGGTCCTTGGCCAACACGAGGGATTCACGGTAGGCAAGAGGCTCTAGAGTTGTTGGATCAGTCAGTCCATGAAAAACAAGAGTGAAGAACCAACATATGATCCTACATCATTGTGACGAACAACACTGATAGCTCTCATCTGAATGTTCGTCCTAATAGCAGCCTCCCAAAGGTGCAGGTATCCATGTCCTCTTGCAACTGCCCACATTGATGTAGGATCATATGTTGGTTCTTCAACCCAAAGGCGCCACCTGGGATGAGTGTACCGGCAGGGCAATCTCAAGGTCAGAAAGTCACTTGATATGTCTCCAACGTATCTATAATTCTTTATTGTTCCATGCTATTATATTATATGTTTTGGATGTTTATGGGCTTTGTTAAACACTTTTATACTATTTTTGGGACTAACCTATTGACCCAGAGCCCAATGCCAGTTCCTGTTTTTTCCCTTGTTTCAGTGTTTCAAAGAAAAGGAATATCAAACAGAGTCGAAACGGAATGAAACCTTCTGGAGAAGTTATTTTTGGAAGGAAAGCAACCTGATAGACTTGGAGTGCACGTCAGGAAAGAAACGAGGGAGCCACGAGGTAGGGGGGGCGCCCACCCCCCTAGGGCACGCCCTCCACCCTCGTGGGCCCCTCGTGGCTCCCCTGACGTACTTCTTCCTCCTATATATACCCATATACCCTAAAACGATTGGGGAACAGAATAGATCGGGAGTTCTGCCGCCGCAAGCCTCTCTAGCCACCAAAAGTCAATCGGGACCCTGTTCCGGCACCCTGCCGGTGGGGGGGAACCCTCACCGGTGGCCATCTTCATCATCCCGGCGCTCTCCATGACGAGGAGGGAGTAGTTCACCCTCGGGGCCGAGGGTATGTACCAGTAGCTATGTGTTTGATCTCTCTCTCTCTCTCTCTCTCTCTCTCTCTCGTGTTCTTGATTTGGCACGATCTTGATGTATCGCGAGCTTTGCTATTATAGTTGGATCTTATGTTGCTTCTCCCCCTCTATACTCTTGTAATGAATTGAGTTTTCCCTTTAAAGTAATCTTATCGGATTGAGTCTTTAATGACTTGAGAACACTTGATGTATGTCTTGCCGTGCGTATCTGTGGTGACAACGGGACTTCACATGATTCACTTGATGTATGTTTTGGTGATCAACTTGCGGGTTCCACCCATGAACCTATGCATAGGGGTTGGCACACGTTTTCGTCTTGACTCTCCGGTAGAGACTTTGGGGCACTCTCTGAAGTACTTTGTGTTGGTTTGAATAGAGAATCTGAGATTGTGTGATGCATCTCGTAAAATCATACCCACGGATACTTGAGGTGACATTGGAGTATCTAGGTGACATTAGGGTTTTGGTTGATTTGAGTCTTAAGGTGTTATTCTAGTATGAACTCTAGGGCTGTCTGTGACACTTATAGGAATAGCCCAATGGATTGATTGGAAAGAATAACTTTGAGGTGGTTTCGTACCCTACCATAATCTCTTTGTTTGTTCTCCGCTATTAGTGACTTTGGAGTGACTCTTTGTTGCATGTTGAGGGATAGTTATATGATCCAATTATGTTATTATTGTTGAGAGAACTTGCACTAGTGAAAGCATGAACCCTAGGCCTTGTTTCACCTCATTGCAATACCATTTACGCTCACTTTTACCAGCTTTTACCTTGCTGTTTTTATATTTTCAGATTACAAAAACCTATATCTACCATCCATATTGCACTTGTATCACCATCTCTTCGGCGAACTAGTGCACCTATACAATTTACCTTTGTATTGGGTGTGTTGGGGACACAAGAGACTCTTTGTTATTTGGTTGCAGGGTTGTTTGAGAGAGACCATCTTCATCCTACGCCTCCCACGGATTGATAAACCTTAGGTCATCCACTTGAGGGAAATTTGCTATTGTCCTAGAAATCTCTGCACTTGGAGGCCCAACATCACTCCCTCTGTATAGAAATATAAGACTTCTTATATTACTTTCCAGAGGGAGTACCTGTTTATGAACGTGTGGATTGACACCAAAATTTGGTGTTTTCTTTCATAGATCAACGAAACTAGTAAAAGAAGGCATTTCCAGATGCAATTTAACTATATGTAAGTTGCGTCAATGTCGAATTTGGGGCAGTCAATATTTGTTCTCTTTGTATTTTTTCTGTTATGGCTGATGTGGTGTTTTGGGCCCAAATTTTGACTGGCCGCTGTTTTGGGTTAGTTGATTTCTATTGGGCTGAGGCCCATTTCGGGTTGCCTGTTGTGCTTCCTCTTTTTCTGTTTGTATGCATTTTTTGCTTTCTTTTTCATTTTTAGTCAACTTTATGGGTATTATTACGATGTTGGGGGAGTGTAAAATGTGAAGGAAATATGCCCTAGAGGCACTATTAAAGTTATTATTTATTTCCTTATATCATGATAAATGTTTAGAATTGTAATAACCAGAAACATAATACATGTGTGAAAAATACATAGACAAAAAGAATGTCACTAGTATGCCTCTACCTGACTAGCTCGTTGATCAAAGATGGTTAAGTTTCCTAGCCATTGACATGGGTTGTCATTTGATTAACGGGATCACATCATTAGGAGAATGATGTGATTGACATGACCTATTCCGTTAGCTTAGCACACAGTCGTTTAGTATGTTGCTATTGCTTTCTTCATGACTTATACATGTTCCTATGACTTATGCAACTCCCGTTTACTGGAGGAACACTTTGTGTGCTACCAAACGTCACAACATAACTGGGTGATTGTAAAGGTGCTCTACAGGTGTCTCCGAAGGTACTTGTTGGGTTGGCATATTTCGAGATTAGGATTTGTCACTCCGATTGTCGGAGAGGTATATCTGGGCCCTCTCGGTAATGCACATCACTTAAGCCTTGCAAGCATTGCAACTAATGAGTTAGTTGCGGGATGATGTATTACAGAACGAGTAAAGAGACTTGCCGGTAACGAGATTGAACTAGGTATTGAGATACCGACGATCGAATCTCGGGCAAGTAACACACCGATGACAAAGGGAACTACCTATGTTGTTATGCGGCCTGACCGATAAAGATCTTCATAGAATATGTGGGAGCCAATATGAGCATCCAGGTTCCACTATTGGTTATTGACCGGAGACGTGTCTCGGTCATGTCTACATAGTTCTCGAACCCGTAGGGTCCGCACGCTTAACGTTTCGATGACAGTTATATTATGAGTTTATATGTTTTGATGTACCGAAGGTTGTTCGGAGTCCCGGATGTCATCACGGACATGACGAGGAGTCTCGAAATGGTCGAGACATGAAGATTGATATATTGGAAGCCTATGTTTGGATATCGGAAGTGGTCCGGGTGAAATCGTGATTTTACCGGAGTACCGGAGGGGTTACCGGAACCCCTCGGGGACTAAATGGGCCTTAGTGGGCCTTGGTGGAAGGGAGGAGAGGCGGCCAGGGCAAGGGCCGCGCGCCCCTCCCCCCTAGTCCGAATAGGACAAGGAGATGGGGGCGGCGCCCCCCTTCCTTCTTCTCCTCCACCTCTTTCCCCCTCCCAAGTCCTAATCCAACTAGGAAAGGGGGGGGGTGTCCTACTCCCGGTGGGAGTAGGACTCCTCCTGGCGCGCCCTCTCCCCTGGCCGGCCGCACCCCCTTGCTCCTTTATATACGGGGGCAGGGGGCACCCCATACACACAACAATTGATCGTTTGATCTTTTAGCCGTGTGCGGTGCCCCCCTCCACCATAGTCCACCTCGATAATACTGTAGCGGTGCTTAGGCGAAGCCCTGTGTCGGTAGAACATCATCATCGTCACCAAGCCGTCGTGCTGACGAAACTCTCCCTCAACACTCGGCTGGATCGGAGTTCGAGGGACATCATCGGGCTGAACGTGTGCTGAACTCAGAGGTGCCGTGCGTTCGGTACTTGATCGGTCGGGTCGTGAAGACGTACGACTACATCAACCGTGTTGTGCTAACGCTTCCGCTTTCGGTCTAGGAGGGTACATGGACAACACTCTTCCCTCTCGTTGCTATGCATCACCATGATCTTGCGTGTGCGTAGGATTTTTTTTGAAATTACTATGTTCCCTAACAGTGGCATCCGAGCCTGGTTTTATGCGTAGATGTCATTTGCATGAGTAGAACACAAGTGAGTTTTGGGCGATATAATTCATACTACTTACCAGCATGTCATACTTTGGTTCGGCGGTATTGTTGGATGAAGCGGCCTGGACCGACATTACGCGTACGCTTACGCGAGACTGGTTCTACCAACGTACTTTGCACATAGGTGGCTTGCGGGTGTCAGTCTCTCCAACTTTAGTTGAACCGAGTGTGGCTACGCCTGGTCCTTGCGAAGGTTAAAACAACACCAACTTGACAAACTATCATTGTGGTTTTGATGCGTAGTTAAGAACGGTTCTTGCTAAACCCGTAGCAGCCACGTAAAACTTGCAACAACAAAGTAGAGGACGTCTAAGTTGTTTTTGCAGGGCATGTTATGATGTGATATGGTCAAGACATGATGCTAAATTTTATTGTATGAGATGATCATGTTTTGTAACCGAGTTATCGGCAACTGGCAGGAGCCATATGGTTGTCGCTTTTATTGTATGCAATGCAATCGCCCCGTAATGCTTTACTTTATCACTAAGCGGTAGCGATAGTCGTAGAAGCATAAGATTGGCGAGACGACAACGATGCTACGATGGAGATCAAGGTGTCGCGCCGGTGACAATGGTGATCATGACGGTGCTTCGGAGATGGAGATCACAAGCACAAGATGATGATGGCCATATCATATCACTTATATTGATTGCATGTGATGTTTATCTTTTATGCATTTTATTTTGCTTTGGTTGACAGTAGCATTATAAGATGATCTCTCACTAAATTTCAAGATAAAAGTGTTCTCCCTGAGTATGCACCGTTGCCAAAGTTCATCGTGCCCAGACATCACGTGATGAGGCGGGTGTGATAAGCTCTACGTCCATCTACAACGGGTGCAAGCCAGCTTTGCACACTGTCGGTGTCAAAACCGGCGGATCTCGGGTAGGGGGTCCCGAACTGTGCGTCAAGGCCGGATGGTAACAGGAGACAAGGGACACGATGTTTTTACCCAGGTTCGTGCCCTCTCGATGGAGGTAAAAACCCTACTCCTGCTTGATTAATATTGATGATATGGGTAGTACAAGAGTAGATCTACCACAAGATCAAGGAGGCTAAACCCTAGAAGCTAGCCTATGGTATGATTGTGTATGACGATTGTTCTTCTACGGACTACAACCCTCTAGTTTATATAGACACCGGATAGGGTTAGGGTTACACGGAGTCGGTTACAATGGTAGGATATCTTGAGTATCCGCATCGCCTAGCTTGCCTTCCACGCCAAGGAAAGTTCCTTCCGGACACGGGACGAAGTCTTCAATCTTGTATCTTCATAGTCCAGGAGTCCGGCGAAGGTATAGTCCGGCTACCCGAACACCCCCTAATCCAGGACTCCCTCAGTAGCCCCTGAACCAGGCGTCAATTACGACGAGTCCGGCGCGCAGATTGTCTTCGGCATTGCAAGCGGGTTCCTTCTCCAAGTCCTTCATAGAAGATTGTAAACACCAAAAATAGTGTCCGGCTCTGCAAAATAAGTTTCCACATATTGCCATAGAGAGAATAATATTAACACAAATCAAATCTGCTGACGTATTCCGCGGTGCATCAACACACTGCGGCCAAGCTCTTTATACACATTGTTTTCACTTTTCCACCTCAGCGCGTTTAGCGAGGCGGTTTCCTTGGCACGTCTTGTCAAAGTAGAGATCGTGTGCCCCTTTTAACGGGATTCTCATCAATACGGACGTGGGTAACCCAACTGTGCCCGTTAGCACGTTCCCTTAATTAAGGGCGAGTCCAAAACGGTTACGGGGAGGGCTCTTTGTATTCAGCCTCTTATAAAGAGACCAAGGCCTCGCTCCTTTTCTTAATCTCAAACGAGTTCGCCTGTCGCCTCGAGTTCCAACACCCCCAGCTTCAGATTCCAGGCGCTTCGGACCCTCGACAATGTCCGGTTCTGACCTTCAAGGCCGATGGACGCCCTCCTCCGTCACGGAGGAGGACATATTAAGGTTGAGGGAGGCTAAGTTCCTGACTGGCGAGATTTCGCATAGGTTGCCTGCTCAAGGACTGGTTATTCCCAGTCCCCAGCCTGGCGAGAGCATGGTGTTCATGTCTCACTTCCTCCGGGGGTTAGGCTTCCCCATGGATCCCTTTGTGAGGGGACTGTTGTTTTATTACGGGCTGGATTTTCATGACTTAGCTCCGGAGTCCATCCTCCATATCTCCTCATTTATCGTAGTGTGTGAAGCATTCCTCCATGTTACCCCTCACTTCGGATTATGGCTTAAGACCATCAAAGTGGAGCCGAAGATGATCGAGGGGCGACACGCAGAGTGCGGAGGCGCTGTCATAAGAAGGAATGCTGATGCTCCATGGCCCGAGGGCTCTTTTCAAGAGGAGCTTGGCTTGTGGCAATGAGAGTGGTTTTATATCACCGCTCCTCGGGGCACCACATGGGTGGCGCCTCCGGCCTTTCGCTCGGGTCCCCCACCACGGCTAGCGTCGTGGATCAACCTAGGGTTAGATTGGGGCTTGCCCAAAGACGTACCCTTGCTGCAGGGCCGCATTAAAGATCTCTTGGAAGGAGACCTCAACCTGGTCAAGGTGACACAGGTCATGCTGATTCGCCGGACACTGCCCGACAAACGTCGCCCCCTTCGCCTGTGGGAGTTCAATCCAGAGGGACCACGAGCTCTCCGGGATTTTATGAGCGCGACGCCCGCGGAGATGTATAAACTGTTCTTCGGATCACAAGAAGTGTGTCTGGATTTAACCGAGGACGCAGGCCTAAGCCGCAATCGCCCGGATACTCAAGTAAGTAACCTTGTGCCCAGACCTTCTATCCGCATAATTAACGTGCCCTTAACAGAGCTCTCCTTTTAAACAGGAGTGGATAGCGAAGGCGAAGCTGATCAGGTGTCCGGCTCCCCTTCCCGAAACCAGGCCGGATCCCGTGCTAGTCAGGATGCTGGAGGTAGCGCCTTTGGGGGGAAGCAAAGGGGAGGACAAGGAAACTACGGCCTCCTCGAAGGAGGCTGCTCCGAAGGGAGGAACCGACGATTCCTCTCCTAGGGAAAAGAAGAGAGATGCCTCTGACGATCCGAAGACCGTGGTCTCGAAGCGGGGGAAAAGATCCTCATCAGAGGGTCCGGCACCGGGGAGCCCCTCGGCCGGACCGCGTACTCAAGGAGATCAGCCCTCCAGCGAGCCGTAAGTAGAGAAAGATTTTCCTTTCAAGGGATGGGAGAAATCCATGATTTATATCTGAGAATTTTAACCGAATTCTTACCTTGTAGTTCGGACCTCAGCCCTTCTCAGCAGAGCTCGTCTTCGGGGGATCTTCTTCCGGAGATGATGGAGAGCGGGACGCCTCCTTCTGCTGGGCCGCCTAGCAAGGCAGGCGACCCTGAGGTATCGTCACGGAGGGTTTCTCCGAGTTCGGCAGGGTGGAAGATGGCGATGGCCCCCCCCGAAGTTCTCCGCGTCCAGCCTTCGAAAGAGGCCATGGGACGAGTTCGGCACCATCTGGTGCTCGGCCGGAGTAGCTGAAGGTTCTGCTAGGGCGAGCTTCTATTTCAGAGGAGCACCGTGCATTAATTGGCACGGTGATTGAAAGGATTTCGTCCGCAGAGAGCGGACTGCGTGGGGCGTCGAAAGTTTATTGACGGGTTTTGAGGTACATTAGATAATGTATACTTTTGTTAGTTGCGCGTAAATAAGATGCACCCTATGTAGATAGTAGCCCCTGAGACTCTGCATGTCGTCAAGAAATGACGGCATGTGGAGGATCATAATCCCAGGTCTAAAATGTCGCCTTTTAATGTAGATTGCAGGGTGTCCGGAGTCAAGCCGAACTGCTGGTTTTGCCGAACTAAAGCGGCAACTGGACGTGGCAGATGCCGACATCGCGCTTGTCAGCAAGCGTTTGGATGAGGCTCAAGGTATGTGATTCCTCAGGCAGCATTAGGTAAGAAGAGTTTTATGCCAGCGTCTTACAATATGTGTGCTTGACGCAGATGGTGCGGCCGCCGTGGAGAGTCTTAGGGCAGAACTTGCCCAAGCTAAAGATGAAGCCAGGAGAAGTGATGCAGCTGCCAAGAAGGCCCTTGAAGAGCTGAGAGCCCAGGCTGCCCATTGTCAAAGCAAGGAAGAGATGGCCACTATGGCCGAAAAGTTAAAGAGCACTGCAGACCGTTGCAGTCTTCTTGAGAAAGAAGACCAGGCGAGACAGGCGGTCCTAGAAAAGGCCGTTGCTGACGCCAAGGATGCGCGCTCTGCAATGAGAGCTGCGAAGGAGGAGCTGCATCAGGCCGAACAGATTGCGGCTGGAAAGCCCTTCATGCTGCGGAGAAAATTTTGCGATCCGAAGTTTGCTCCGTTGGACCGGATGTGGAGTCTGGAGGACACCTATCTGGATTTGGCAGCGAGTGCTGCTGATGCAACCGAACACTTCCAAGATCTGGAAGATCGTGAAGTGGAAAAATTGTTCTGGTCGCAATTTCATAATCCAGAGCGTCCACTAGAAGTGGACGATCGTTTGGCTCAATGGGCCGAACTTAATAGGTTGTCCGCACTCGCCATGAAGTATGTCATGGGTCATCTGTGGCCGGGGAGGTCGGAGCCGAAGAGTTATTTTAGTTTGGTGCAGCAATTCCTTGACACAGTGCCGCGCATTAATGCAATGAAGAGGTCGGTGTGTATAGAGGGTGCAAGGATGGCTCTTGCCCGTGTCAAGACATACTAGGCAAAGATGGAGACCACCATTATTGCGTCCTGAGATTCGGAGAAAAGCCGAGTATCCTTCGAGCACTATTTTCAGGAAGTCCTTGAAGGCGCTCGTGTAATAGAGTCGCAGTGCTCGAAGGATGCTATCTTATTATAGCATATGTAATGATGAAGTAATATCTTTATAAACTGTAGTGGCCTTTTTTGTTGGGGAACGTAGTAATTTCAAAAAAATTCCTACGCACACGCAAGATCATGGTGATGCATAGCAACGAGAGGGGAGAGTGCTGTCTACGTACCCTCGTAGACCAAAGCGGAAGCGTTGACGCAACGTAGAGGAAGTAGTCGTACGTCTTACCGGTCCAACCGATCCAAGCACCGTTACTCCGACACCTCCGAGTTCTTGGCACACGTTCAGCTCGATGACGTTCCCCGGGCTCCGATCCAGCAAAGCTTCGGGAAGGAGTTCCGTCAGCACGACGGCGTGGTGACGATCTTGATGTTCAACTGTCGCAGGGCTTCGCCTAAGCACCGCTACAATATGACCGAGGTGTAATATCGTGGAGGGGGGCACCGCACACGGCTAAGGAACGATCACGAAGATCAACTTGTGTGTCCATGGGGTGCCCCCTGCCCCCGTATATAAAGGAGTGGAGGAGGGGAGGGCCGACCCTCTCTATGGCGCGCCCTGGGGAGTCCTACTCCCACCGGGAGTAGGATTCCCCCTTTCCTAGTCCAACTAGGAGTCCTTCCATGTATTAGGAGTAGGAGACAAGGAAGGGGAAGAGGGAAGAGAAGGAAGGAGGGGGCGCCGCCCCTCCCCCTAGTCCAATTCGGACTAGTCAATGGGGGGGCGCGCGGCCTGCCTCTCCCTCTCCCCTAAAGCCCAATAAGGCCCATATACTTCTTCCCCCGTATTCCCGTAACTCTCCAGTACTCCCGAAAATACCTGAACCACTCAGAACCTTTCCAATGTCCGAATATAGTCGTCCAATATATCGATCTTTACGTCTCGACCATTTCGAGACTCCTCGTCATGTTCCTGATCTCATCCGGGACTCCGAACTCCTTCGGTACATCAAAACTCATAAACTCATAATATAACTGTCATCGAAACCTTAAGCGTGCGGACCCTACGGTTCGAGAACAATGTAGACATGACCGAGACACGTCTCCGGTCAATAACCAATAGTGGGACCTGGATGCCCATATTGGTTCCTACATATTCTACGAAGATCTTTATCGGTCAGACCGCATAACAACATACGTTGTTCCCTTTGTCATCGGTATGTTACTTGCCCGAGATTCGATCATCGGTATCCAATACCCAGTTCAATCTCGTTACCGCCAAGTCTCTTTACTCGTTCCGTAATACATCATCTCGCAACTAACTCATTAGTTGCAATGCTTGCAAGGCTTATGTGATGTGCATTACCGAGAGGGCCCAGAGATACCTCTCCGACAATCGGAGTGACAAATCCTAATCTCGAAATACGCCAACCCAACATCTACCTTTGGAGACACCTGTAGAGCTCCTTTATAATCACCCAGTTACGTTGTGACGTTTGGTAGCACACAAAGTGTTCCTCCGGCAAACGGGAGTTGCATAATCTCATAGTCATAGGAACATGTATAAGTCATGAAGAAAGCAATAGCAACATACTAAACGATCGGGTGCTAAGCTAACGAATGGGTCATGTCAATCACATCATTCTCCTAATGATGTGATCCCGTTAATCAAATGACAACTCATGTCTATGGCTAGGAAACTTAACCATCTTTGATCAACAAGCTAGTCGAGTAGAGGCATACTAGTGACACTCTGTTTGTCTATGTATTCACACATGTATTATGTTTCCGGTTAATACAATTCTAGCATGAATAATAAACATTTATCATGAAATAAGGAAATAAATAATAACTTTATTATTGCCTCTAGGGCATATTTCCTTCATTTTTATACTTGTGCCTTCAAGTATTGTGAACACCTCCTGTGCGGCCGTTAAAATATATGTATAAAATTTGAAAGATTGCAGTCGTTGGCTTCAACCCCCACGCACATAGTGCGGGGGTGCTCGCAGAAGACGCATTTTCATACTTAACCCAACGTCTTGGTCCCACAAAGGAGGTGATAGCGCAGCGGGCCAGGCAACTGGACTATAATGCTTTAACACTTTCACTTAGCCTTAGGAGCTTGACAGTGGGACTATTTAGGTAGCCCATTGGTGGCGACTGCGCTTGCCCTAGTTCGGAGCGCGTATGTGCCTGACCGGGAAGCGGCCCTTCATTAAAGCGGAGGAATCCGATAGATTCCAATAGGTCATCGAGTGGCTGACCAGTCTCACGCTACATCATGACAGTCAGTTTTCGGCTTTCTCTACTGAGGTGCTCGCCCGGCCGAACCGGGGCACAATCGCAGTAGTTCTCCTGGTGCTACCTTAGCCGATAGAGCGGAACGTAAGGTAGCCGAACTCAGGAGCCATGCATGACCAAAGACATGATTTGGAGCTGATGCATATAGTGCCAAAACTCGCGACGCCGAACACTCCCTAAGGTGTTCAGTCTTTATGAGTGCGGGCTAAACAACACTCTTTGCTAAAAAAGCCCCTAGTGTCCAGGTACGTGCAAAATTTTCTGACGTGGCCACATGCCAAGACGCCAGCCTCCTCTTTGGTTATGTAGGAAAGAACCAGGGGTTGTATTGCAACAAGAGACAGTAAAAAAGGTTTAGGCAGGGTCTTAATCTAAAAAGAATCCTTTAGGACGGGTCCCTACTGCATGTCTGCGCCTGTGTCTCCATTGTGCCGTATCCTGGACGGGCGCCGCACGACGTTCATTTGTAAAAGAGAGGAACTAAACTGAAAACGGGTCGTGCCGAACAAAAGGTTTTAAAATAAATGAAATATAAAGTAAAATGTAAAATTGAGCTTTATTGTCTCTGCGTATAGCCCCTAGTACGGGGGTATATGGCCTCTAAGCCTGTGTTGATGATGGACTTGTGCCGAACTCGTCTATTCCGTGTCCGTGGCCTTTAATGACCTATGTCGAAAAGTCTTTTGGCTGGTGAGGCCATTTTATTGTGCGGCTGTCTAAGCGGCCGCACAGTCCTCCGCTTGGGGGAGGCGCATTTTAGTGCATCCCCTTCAAAGAGATGATGCCTCGTGGACCGAGCATTTTAAGCGTGAGAGATGCATAGTGCGGTATTGCATTAAAGCGAGCGAAAGCTTCGCGTCCCAGTTGTGCTTGATAGCGACTTGAAAACGGGACGACATGGAAGGTCAGCTTTTCGCGACGGAAGTTATCAGCAGAGCCAAATACAACTTCGAGCCGGAGGGAACCCATACAATGGGTGTCCGGACCAGGTGCTACCCCTTGAAAGGAGGTTTTGCTACGGCGGATTCTTGCTGGGTTTATCCCCATGTGATGGATTGTATCCTGATATATCAGGTTTAGTCTACTGCCGCCGTCCATAAGGACATTTGTAAACTGGAATCCGCCAATTATTGGGTCAAGTATCAGGGCAGTCCAGCCTGCTTTTTTGATATTTCTAGAATAGTCTAGTTGATCGAAAGTGATTGGTTTTAATAACTAGTGGCGGGACCCATTGGGGATAGGTCGTATTGTGCGTACCTTTATGGGTGCCATACGTTTTGTTATGTGAAGTAAGTTCACTGTTTTTACTTCTCGTGGGAAGTTCTTTTGTCTCCTGGTGCTCTGCTTCTGGGGTTCGTCCTCGTCTTCGCTTGGAGTATCGAGCCCCTTGTGTTCGGCATTGAGTCTGCCGGATTGTTTGAAAACCCAACAATCTCTGTGGGTGTGGTTAGCAGGCTTCCCCGGAGTACTATGTATCTGACATATCCTGTCCAGGATTCTATTCAAGTTGGACGGATCATCCCTATTATCCTGGAGGGGTGGTTTTGTCTGATTTTGTCGCGCGCCTTTGAATCCGGCATTGACTGCCGTGCTCTTCGGACTTTTTTCTTTAGTTCGGCAACGATCCTTGTTGCATCGCGGTTTTCCGTTTCCATCCCTGATTTCGGATGTACTTGGGTCGCTGGGGTTACATCTTGCCAACCAGCTGTCCTCTCCTGCGCAAAACCGGGTCATGAGGCTTGTGAGTGCGGCCATTGTTCTTGGCTTTTCCTGGCCGAGGTGTCTGGCGAGCCATTCGTCTCGGACATTATGCCTGAAAGCTGCTAAGGCTTCGGCGTTCGGACAGTCGACTATCTGATTCTTTTTAGTAAGGAATCTATTCCAGAACTGCCGGGCTGATTCTCCGGGCTGTTGAGTTATGTGACTGAGGTCGTCTGCATCCGGAGGGCGGACATAGGTCCCTTGAAAATTTTCTCGGAAAGCATCCTCGAGCTCTTCCCAACTTCCAATTGTGTTTTCGGGAAGGCTTTTAAGCCAGTGCCGGGCTGGCCCTTTAAGCTTAAGGGGTAAATATTTGATGGCGTGGAGATCATCTCCTCTGGCCATATGTATGTGGAGGATATAATCCTCGATCCAGACTCCGGGGTCTGTTGTTCCATCATATGCCTCTATGTTGACGGGTTTGAATCCCTCTGGAAATTCATAGTCCAGAACCTCATCGGTGAAGCATAGGGGGTGTGCGGCGCCCCTGTATTTGGGTGTGCCGGATTCTGATGATGGCTTTTTTGCATTGCTCGCAGGAGCTTGCTTTCTTGGCCCATAAATGGACCTGGCTGGGCCATGATGCGACTCCTTAGGTGGGTCACATACCGATTTGAGTGCGATGCCACTTGCCGCCTTATTGGGTCGTCTATACGACTGTATGGCTTTTTTGTTTTTTGAGTGCGAGGGCTCTAGGGCCTCTTCGTCGAATTCGGGCAGGAGCTTTTTCTTTGGATAGCTTTTAGTACGGCGACCATCGCCGTATCTGTCTGCGGTGTTGATTATTTTGTTCCATTTAATACGGAGTGCATCTTCCGCTGTCTTTAGCTTCCGCTTCTGCTTTTTCAGGCTTCGTGCAGTTGCAACGAGCCTCTTGTGCAGACTTTTCTGCTCCATGGACTTATCTGGTGTAAAGTTGTCCGGTATCCCGTTTTTGCCGGGGGAGGGAGTTTCGGTTTCTCTATCCGAGTTGCCCTGTTTGGACGGCTGCTCTAAGGCTTGCTCGTCGCCTACCGGCTTGTCCTGCTCTATGGCTGGGTTATTATCGAGGCGGGGCTTGGGTCGGCGTTTATGCCGATGCTTTGATTGCTTTCCGGGGGGTCTATCTCCTGTTCCGTCCCCTTTGTCCTCGTTGTCGTTTCCCTTAGGGGTATCTACCATGCACACATCATGAGATGCGGTAGATTTCCAGTGCCCTATGAGCGTTGGTTCATCGGTTTCTCCTGCATCATCATCCATGCTGTCGATGTCTGCGGAGTTGAAGTTGAGCACGTCTCTTAGGCTGTCGATGGTGGCTACAAAGTGGGTGGTGGGTGGGCTTTGAAGTTCCTCATCGTACGTATCCCATCCTCGCTGGCCGTAATTCGGCCAGGGCTCTCCTGATACAGAGAGAGACTTGACGCAATTGAAGATGTCGCCAAGAGGCGAGTGCTGAAAGATGTCCGCGGCGGTGAACTCCATTATGGGTGCCCAATCGGATTCGATTGGCAGGGGCACGGGGGGTTCGGAGTCCGGATAGGAGTCCGGGCCCTCGGAGTCACGGGCCGTGCGGAGTGCGGGGCTGGCGTTCGGCTCAATTGCCTTTGAGATCACAGCCCCCGAGCTGACGTCCAACCACTCATCCTCGATAGGTGTAATAGGCTCCGAGTTAAGGGTCGGAACCGGTGCGTGTGCGGCCTCCAGGGCACTGTTCGGGGGCAGAGCTAGATCATGCCCCTCGAGGTAGTGCGGCGCGCTTGGCTGTGGCTCGAATCTGTCGAAGATCAAATCTCCGCGGATATCAGCCGTGTAGTTTAGGCTTCCAAACCTGACTTGATGGCCAGGGGCGTAGCCTTCGATCTGCTCCAGACAACCAAGCGAATTGGCCCGCAGAGCGAAGCCGCCGAAGACGAAGATCTGTCCGGGGAGAAAAGTCTCACCCTGAACCTCATCGTTGTTGATGATCGAAGGAGCCATCGGGCCTAAAGGCAACGACACAGAGGAACTCTCAATGAAAGCACCAATGTCGGTGTCAAAACCGGTGGATCTCGGGTAGGGGGTCCCGAACTGTGCGTCAAGGCCGGATGGTAACAGGAGACAAGGGACACGATGTTTTTACCCAGGTTCGGGCCCTCTCGATGGAGGTAAAAACCCTACTCCTGCTTGATTAATATTGATGATATGGGTAGTACAAGAGTAGATCTACCACGAGATCAAGGAGGCTAAACCCTAGAAGCTAGCCTATGGTATGATTGTGTATGACGATTGTTCTTCTACGGACTACAACCCTCTGGTTTATATAGACACCGGATAGGGTTAGGGTTACACGGAGTCGGTTACAATGGTAGGAGATCTTGAGTATCCGCATCGCCTAGCTTGCCTTCCACGCCAAGGAAAGTTCCTTCCGGACACGGGACGAAGTCTTCAATCTTGTATCTTCATAGTCCAGGAGTCCGGCGAAGGTATAGTCCGGCTACCCGAACACCCCCTAATCCAGGACTCCCTCACACACGCAGAGTACTCAGGTTAAACTTGACGAGCCTAGCTTATGCAGATATAGCCTCGGAACACTGAGACCGAAAGGTCGAGCATGAATCATATAGTAGATATGATCAACATAGTGATGTTCACCAATGAAAACTACTCCATTTCATGTGATGATCGGTTATGGTTTAGTTGATTTGGATCACGTGATCACTTAGAAGATTAGAGGGATGTCTTTCTAAGTGGGAGTTCTTAAGTAATATGATTAATTGAACTTAAATTTATCATGAACTTAGTACCTGATAGTATCTTGCTTGTCTATGTTGATTGTAGATAGATGGCTCGTGCTGTTGTTTCGTTGAATTTTAATGCATTCCTTGAGAAAGCAAAGTTGAAAGATGATGGTAGCAATTACACGGACTGGGTCCATAAATTGAGGATTATCCTCATTGTTGCATAGAAGAATTACGTCCTGGAAGCACAGCTGGGTGCCAGGCCTGCTGCTGATGCAACTGACGACGTTAAGAACGTCTGGCAGAGCAAAGCTGATGACTACTCGATAGTTCAATGTGCCATGCTTTACGGCTTAGAACCAGGACATCAACGACGTTTTGAACGTCATGGAGCATATGAGATGTTCCAGGAGTTGAAGTTAATATTTCAAGAAAATGCCCGGATTGAGAGATATGAAGTCTCCAATAAGTTCTACAGCTGCAAGATGGAGGAGAATAGTTCTGTCAGTGAGCATATACTCAAGATGTCTGGGTATAATAATCACTTGATTCAACTGGGAGTTAATCTTCCGGATGATAGCGTCATTGACAGAATTGTCCAATCACTGCCACCAAGCTACAAGAGCTCCGTGATGAACTATAATATGCAAGGGATGGATAAGACAATTCTCGAGCTCTTCGCAATGCTAAAAGTTGCGGAGGTAGAAATCAAGAAGGAGCATCAAGTGTTGATGGTCAATAAGACCACCAGTTTCAAGAAAAAGGGCAAAGGGAAGAAGAAGGGGAATTTCAAGAAGAATAGCAAGCAAGTTGCTGCTCAGGAGAAGAAACCCAACTCTGGACCTAAGCCTAAGACTGAGTGCTTCTACTGCAAGTAGACTGGTCACAGGAAGCGGAACTGCCCCAAGTATTTGGCGGATAAGAAGGATGGCAAGGTGAACAAAGGTATATGTGATATACATGTTATTGATGTGTACCTTACTAGAGCTCGCATTAGCACCTGGGTATTTGATACTGGTTCTGTTGCTAATATTTGCAACTCGAAATAGGGACTACGGATTAAGCGAACACTAGCCAAGGACGAGGTGACGATGCGCGTGGGAAATGGTTCCAAAGTCGATGTGATCGCGGTCGGCACACTACCTCTACATCTACCTTCGGGATTAGTATTCGACCTAAATAGTTGTTACTTGGTGCCAGCGTTGAGCATGAACATTATATCTGGATCTTGTTTGATGTGAGACGGTTATTCATTTAAATCAGAGAATAATGGTTGTTCTATTTATATGAGTAATATCTTTTATGGTCATGCACCCTTGAAGAGTGGTCTGTTTTTTATGAATCTCGATAGTAGTGATACACATATTCATAATGTTGAGCCAAAAGATGTAGAGTTGATAATGATAGTGCAACTTATTTGTGGCACTGTGCTACCTCTTGAGCACTGCGTTGGATTTCCCCGAAGAGGAGAGGATGATGCAGCAAAGTAGCGTAAGTATTTCCCTCAGTTTTTGAGAACCAAGGTATCAATCCAGTAGGAGGCTACGCTCAAGTCCCTCGTACCTGCACAAAACGATAGCTACTCGCAACCAACTCGATTAGGGGTTGTCAATCCCTTCACGGTCACTTACTAGAGTGATATCTGATAGAGATGATAGATAATATTTTTGGTATTTTTGATATAGAGATGCAAAGTGAAAAGTAAAAAAAGCAAAGTAAAAAGCAAGCAAGATTAAAGTGATGGAGATTGATATGATGAGAATAGACCCGGGGGCCATAGGTTTCACTAGTGGCTTCTCTCAAGAGCATGAGTATTCTACAGTGGGTGAACAAATTACTGTTGAGCAATTGATAGAATTGAGCATAGTTATGAGAATATCTAGGTATGATCATGTATATAGGCATCACGTCCGAGACAAGTAGACCGACTATTGCCTGCATCTACTACTATTACTCCACTCATCGACCGCTATCCAGCATGCATCTAGAGTATTAAGTTAAAAACAGAGTAACGCTTTAAGCAAGATGACATGATGTAGAGAGATAAATTCATGCAATATGAAATAAAACCCCATCTTGTTATCCTTGATGGCAACGATGCAATACGTGCCTTGCTGCCCCTTCTGTCACTAGGAAAGGACACCGCAAGATCAAACCCAAAGCTAAGCACTTCTCCCATGGCAAGAAAAACCAACCTAGTAGGCCAAACCAAACTGATAATTCGAAGAGACTTGCAAAGATAACCAATCATACATAAAAGAATTCAGAGAAGATTCAAATATTATTCATAGATAGACTTGATCATAAACCCACAATTCATCAGTCTCAACAAACACACCGCAAAAAGAAGATTACATCAAATAGATCTCCACGAGAGAGGGGGAGAACATTGTATTGAGATCCAAAAAGAGAGAAGAAGCCATCTAGCTACTAACTATGGACCCGAAGGTCTGAGGTAAACTACTCACACTTCATCGGAGGGGCTATGATGATGTAGAAGCCCTCTGTGATGACGGCCCTCTCCGGCGGAGCTCCGGAACAGGCCCCAAGATGGGATCTCGTGGATACAGAAAGTTGCGGCGATGGAATTAGGTTTTTGGCTCCTGTTCTGATCGTTTGGGGGTACGTATGTATATATAGGAGGAAAGAGTACATCGGTGGAGCTTCGAGGGGCCCATGAGGCAGGGGGCGCGCCATAAGGGGGGGCGCCCCCACCCTCATGACCGCCTCTTGGCTCCCTTGGAGTAGGGTCCAAGTCTCCTGGATCACGTTCGGTGAGAAAATCATGTTCCCGAAGGTTTTATTCCGTTTGGACTCCGTTTGATATTCCGTTTCTTCGAAACACTGAAATAGGCAAAAAAACAACAATTCTGGGCTGGGCCTCCGGTTAATAGGTTAGTCCCAAAAATAATATAAAAGTGGAAAATAAAGCCCATTATAGTCCAAAACAGTAGATAATATAGCATGAAGCAATCAAAAATTATAGATACGTTGGAGACGTATCACACTGCCGTTTAGGTCATATCGATGTAAAGCGCATGAGGAAACTCCATACTGATGGACTTTTGGAACCACTTGATTATGAATCACTTGGCACTTGCGAACCGTTCCTTATGGGCAAGATGACCAAAATGCCGTTCTCCGGTACTATGGAGAGAGCAACAGATTTGTTGGAAATCATACATACAGATGTATGTGGTCCGATGAATGTTGAGGCTCGTGGCGGGTATCGTTATTTTCTCACCTTCACAGATGATTTAAGCAGATATGGGCATATCTACTTAATGAAACATAAGTCTGAAACATTTGAAAAGTTCAAAGAATTTCAGAGTGAAGTTGAAAATCATCATAACAGAAAAATAAAGTTTCTATGATCTGATCGTGGAGGAGAATATTTGAGTTACGAGTTTGGTCTACATTTGAAACAATGCGGAATAGTTTCGCAACTCACGCCACCCGGAACACCACAGCGTAATGGTGTGTCCGAACGTCGTAATCGTACTTTACTGGATATGGTGCGATCTATGATGTCTCTTACTGATTTACCGCTATCGTTTTGGGGTTATGCTTTAGAGACGGCCGCATTCATGTTAAATAGGGCACCATCGAAATCTGTTGAGACGACGCCTTATGAACTGTGGTTTGGCAAGAAACCAAAGTTGTCGTTTCTGAAAGTTTGGGGCTGCGATGCTTATGTGAAAAAGCTTCAACCTGATAAGCTCAAACCCAAATCAGAGAAATGTGTCTTCATAGGATACTCAAAGGAGACTGTTGGGTACACCTTCTATCACAGATCCTAAGGCAAGACATTCGTTGCTAAGAATGGATCCTTTCTAGAGAAGGAGTTTCTCTCGAAAGAAGTGAGTGGGAGGAAAGTATAACTTGATGAGGTAACTATACCTGCTCACCTATTGGAAAGTAGTTCATCATAGAAACCGGTTTCTGTGACGCCTACACCAATTGGTGAGGAAGTTAATGATGATGATGATCATGAAACTTCAGATCAAGTTGTTACCGAACCTCGTAGATCAACCAGAGTAAGATCCGCACCAGAGTGATACGGTAATCCTCTTCTGGAAGTCACGTTACTAGATCATGATGAACCTACGAACTATGAAGAAGCGATGGTGAGACCAGATTCCGAAAAATGGCTTGAGGCCATGAAATCTGAGATGGATCCATGTATGAGAACAAAGTATGTACTTTGGTTGACTTGCTCGATGATCGGCAAGCAATTGAGAATAAATGGATCTTCAAGAAGAAGACTGACGTTGACGGTAATGTTACTGTCTACAAAGCTCGACTTGTTGCAAAAGGTTTTCAACAAGTTCAAGGATTGACTACGATGAGACCTTCTCACTCGTAGAGATGCTTAAGTCAGTCCGAATCATGTTAGAAATTGCCGCATTTTATGATTATGAAATTTGGCAGATGGATGTCAAAACTACATTCCTGAATGGATTTCTGGAAGAAGGGTTGTATAGGATGCAACTGGAAGGTTTTGTCGATCCAAAGGGAGCTAACAAAGTGTGCAAGCTCCAGCGATCCATTTATGGACTGGTGCAAGCCTCTCAGAGTTGGAATAAACGCTTTGATAGTGTGATCAAAGCATTTGGTTTTGTACCGACTTTTGGAGAAGCCTGTATTTACAAGAAAGTGAGTGGGAGCTCTGTAGCATTTCTGATATTATATGTGGATGACATATTACTGATTGGAAATGATATAGAATTTCTGGATAGCATAAAGGGATACTTGAATAAGAGTTTTTCAATGAAAGACCTCGGTGAAGCTGCTTATATATTGGGCATTAAGATCTATAGAGATAGATTAAGACGCTTAATTGGACTTTCACAAAGCACATACCTTGACAAAGTTTTGAAGAAGTTCAAAATGGATCAAGCAAAGAAAGGGTTCTTGCCTGTGTTACAAGGTGTGAAGTTGAGTAAGACTCAATGCCCGACCACTGCAAAAGATAGAGAGAAAATGAAAGATGTTCCCTATGCTTCAGCCATAGGCTCTATCATGTATGCATTGCTGTGTACCAGACCTGATGTGTGCCTTGCTATAAGTCTAGCAGGGAGGTACCAAAGTAATCCAGGAGTGGATCACTGGACATCAGTCAAGAACATCCTGAAATACCTGAAAAGGACTAAAGATATGTTTCTCGTTTATGGAGGTGACAAAGAGCTCATCGTAAATTGTTACGTTGATGCAAGCTTTGACACTGATCCGGACGATTCTAAATCGCAAACCGGATACGTGTTTACATTGAACGGTGGAGCTGTTAGTTGGTGCAGTTCTAAGCAAAGCGTCGTGGCGGGTTCTACGTGTGAAGCGGAGTACATAGCTGCTTCGGAAGCAGCAAATGAAGGAGTCTGGATGAAGGAGTTCATATCCGATCTAGGTGTCATACCTAGTGCATCGGGTCCAATGAAAATCTTTTGTGACAATACTGGTGCAATTGCCTTGGCGAAGAAATCCAGATTTCACAAGAAAACCAAGCACATTAAGAGACGCTTCAATTCCATCCGGGATTTAGTCCAGGTGGGAGACATAGAAATTTGCAAGATACATATGGATCTGAATGTTGCAGACCCGTTGACTAAGCCTCGTCCACGAGCAAAACATGATCATCACCAAGGCTCCATGAGTGTTAGAATCATTACTGTGTAATCTAGATTATTGACTCTAGTGCAAGTGGGAGACTGAAGGAAATATGCCCTAGAGGCAATAATAAAGTTATTATTTATTTCCTTATATCATGATAAATGTTTATTATTCATGCTAGAATTGTATTAATCGGAAACATAATACATGTGTGAATACATAGACAAAAAGAATGTCATTAGTATGCCTCTACCTGACTAGCTCGTTGATCAAAGATGGTTAAATTTCCTAGCCATTTGATTAACGGGATCACATCATTAGGAGAATGATGTGATTGACATGACCCATTCCGTTAGCTTAGCACACATCGTTTAGTATGTTGCTATTGCTTTCTTCATGACTTATACATGTTCCTATGACTATGAGATTATGCAACTCCCGTTTACCGGAGGAACACTTTGTGTGCTACCAAACGTCACAACATAATTGGGTGATTATAAAGGTGCTATACAGGTGTCTCCAAAGGTACTTGTTGGGTTGGCGTATTTCGAGATTAGGATTTGTCACTCCGATTGTCGGAGAGGTATCTCTGGGCCCTATCGGTAATGCACATCACTTAAGCCTTGCAAGCATTGCAACTAATGAGTTAGTTGCGGGATGATGTACTACAGAACGAGTAAAGAGACTTGCCGGTAACGAGATTGAACTAGGTATTGAGATACCGACCATCGAATCTCGGGCAAGTAACATACCGATGACAAAGGGAACAACGTATGTTGTTATGCGGTCTGACCGATAAATATCTTCATAGAATATGTGGGAGCCAATATGAGCATCCAGGTTCCGCTATTGGTTATTGACCAAAGATGTGTCTCGGTCATGTCTACATAGTTCTCGAACCCGTAGGGTCCGCACGCTTAACGTTTCGATGACAGTTATATTATGAGTTTATATGTTTTGATGTACTGAAGGTTGTTCGGAGTCCCGGATGTGATCACGAACATGACGAGGAGTCTCGAAATGGTCGAGACACGAAGATTGATATATTGGAAACCTATGTTTGGATATCGAAAGTGGTCCGGGTGAAATCGTGATTTTACCGGAGTACCGGAGGGGTTACCGGAACCCCCCGGGGACTAAATGGGCCTTAGTGGGTCTTGGTGGAAGAGAGGAGAGGTGGCCAGGGCAAGGGACGCGTGACCCTCCCCCCTAGTCCGAATAGGACAAGGAGAGGGGGGCGGCGCCCCCTTCCTTCTTCTCCTCCACCTCTTTCCCCCTCCCAAGTCCTAACCCAAGTAGGAAAGGGGGGAGTCCTACTCCCGATGGGAGTAGGACTCCTCCTGGCGCGCCCTCTCCCCTGGCCGGCCGCACCCCCCTTGCTCCTTTATATACGGGGGCAGGGGGCACCCCATAGACACAACAATTGATCGTTTGATCTTTTAGCCGTGTGCGGTGCCCCCCTCCACCATAGTATTGGGGAACGTTGCAGAAAATTAAAATTTTTCCTACGGTTTCACCAAGATCCATCTATGAGTTCATCTAAGCAACGAGTCATGGGAGAGAGATTGCATCTACATACCACTTTGTAGATCGCGAGCGGAAGCGTTCAACGAACGGGGATGAGGTAGTCGTACACGACGTGATCCAAATCACCGGAGATCCTAGCACCGAAAGGACGGCACCTCCGCGTTCAACACACGTACAGTCAGCGTAACGTCTCCTTCTTCTTGATCCAGCAAGGCAAAGGAGAGGTTGGGGAAGATTGCTCCCGCAGCAGCACGACGGCGTGGTGATGGTGGAGCTGCAGTACTCCGGCAGGGCTTCGCCGAGCTCTACGGAGGAGGAGGAGATGTTGGAGAGGGAGAGGGAGGCGCCAGGAGCAAGGGTGCGCTGCCCCCTTCCCCCCCATTATATAGCCCCCTAGGGGGGCGCCGTCCCTAGGAGATGCAATCTCCTAGGGGGGCGCCGGCCAAGGGTGGGGCTTGCCCCCCAAGCAAGGGGGCGCCCCCCTTTTAGGGTTTCCCCCCCCTTAGGCGCATGGGCCTCTAGGGGCTGGTTCCCCTTGGCCCATGCAGGCCAAGGAGAACCCCCTAGAGCCCATGTGGCCCCCCAAGGCAGGTGGCCCCACCCGGTGGACCTCCCGGGACCCTCCGGTGGTCCCGGTACAATACCGATAACCCCGAAACTTGTCCCGATGGTCAAAACAGCACTTTCTATATATAATTCTTTACCTCCGGACCATTCCGAAACTCCTCGTGACGTCCGGGATCTCATCCGGGACTCCGAACAACATTCGGGTTACTGCATATACATATCTTCACAACCCTAGCGTCACCGAACCTTAAGTGTGTAGACCCTACGGGTTCGGGAGACATGCAGACATGACCGAGACGGCTCTCGGGCAATAACCAACAGCGGGATCTGGATACCCATGTTGGCTCCCACATGCTCCACGATGATCTCATCGGATGAACCACGATGTCGAGGATTCAATTAATCCCGTATACGATTCCCTTTGTCAATCGGTATTTTACTTGCCCGAGATTCGATCGTCGGTATCCCAATACCTCGTTCAATCTCGTTACCGGCAAGTCACTTTTCTCGTACCGTAATGCATGATCCCGTGATCAAACAATTTGATCACATTGAGCTCATTATGATGATGCATTACCGAGAGGGCCCGGTGATACCTCTCCGTCAAGCGGAGTGACAAATCCCAGTCTCGATCCGTGTCAACCCAACAGACACTTTCGGAGATACCCGTAGTATACCTTTATAGTCACCCAGTTACGTTGTGACGTTTGGAACACCCAAAGCACTCCTACGGTATCCGGGAGTTACACGGTCTCATGGTCTAAGGAAAGGATACTTGACATTGGAAAACTCTAGCAAACAAACTATGCGATCTTATGCTATGTTTAGGATTGGGTCTTGTCCATCACGTCCATCACATCATTCTCCTAATGATGTGATCTCGTTACCATTGACATCCAATGCCCATAGTCAGGAAACCATGACTATCTGTTGATCAACGAGCTAGTCAACTAGAGGCTTACTATGGACACGTTGTTGTCTGTTATTCACACATGTATTACGATTTCCGGATAACACAATTATAGCACGAATAAAGACAATTATCATGAATAAGGAAATATAATAATAATGCTTTTATTATTGCCTCTAGGGCATATTTCCAACAGTCTCCCACTTGCACTAGAGTCAATAATCTAGTTACATTGTGATGAGTCGAACACCCATAGAGTTCTGGTGCTGATCATGTTTTGCCTTAGGGAGAGGTTTAGTCAACGGATCTGCGACATTCAGATCCATGTGCACTTTACAAATTTCTGTGTCTCCATCTTGAACATTTTCACGAATGGAGTTGAAGCGACGCTTGATGTGCCTGGTCTTCTTGTGAAACCTGGGCTCCTTGGCAAGTGCAATAGCTCCAGTGTTGTCACAGAAGAGTTTGATTGGCCCCGACGCATTGGGTATGACTCCGAGGTCGGTGATGAACTCCTTCACCCAAATTGCTTCATGTGCTGCCTCCGAGGCTGCCATGTACTCCGCTTCACATGTAGATCCCGCCACGACGCTTTGCTTGCAACTGCACCAGCTTACTGCCCCACCATTCAAAATATACACGTATCCGGTTTGTGACTTAGAGTCATCCAGATCTGTGTCAAAGCTAGCGTCGACGTAACCCTTTACGACGAGCTCTTCGTCACCTCCATAAACGAGAAACATTTCCTTAGTCCTTTTCAGGTACTTCAGGATATTCTTGACCGCTGTCCAGTGTTCCTTGCCGGGATTACTTTGGTACCTTCCTACCAAACTTACGGCAAGGTTTACATCAGGTCTGGTACACAACATGGCATACATAATAGAACCTGTGGCTGAGGCATAGGGGATGACACTCATCTCTTCTATATCTTCTGCCGTGGTTGGACATTGAGCTGAGCTCAATTTCACACCTTGTAACACAGGTAAGAACCCCTTCTTAGATTGATCCATATTGAACTTCTTCAATATCTTATCAAGGTATGTGCTTTGTGAAAGACCTATGAGGCGTCTTGATCTGTCTCTATAGATCTTGATGCCTAATATATAAGCAGCTTCTCCAAGGTCCTTCATTGAAAAACTTTTATTCAAGTAGGCCTTAATGCTGTCCAAGAGTTCTATATCATTTCCCATCAAAAGTATGTCATCTAAATATAGTATGAGAAATGCTACAGAGCTCCCACTCACTTTCTTGTAAACGCAGGCTTCTCCATAAGTCTGCGTAAACCCAAACGCTTTGATCATCTCATCAAAGCGAATGTTCCAACTCCGAGATGCTTGCACCAGCCCATAAATCGAGCGTTGGAGCTTGCACACCTTGTCAGCATTCTTAGGATCGACAAAACCTTCCGGGTGCATCATATACAATTCTTCCTTAAGGAAACCATTAAGGAATGTCGTTTTGACGTCCATTTGCCATATTTCATAATCGTAGAATGCGGTAATTGCTAACATGATTCGAACGGACTTCAGCTTCGCTACCGGTGACAAAGTCTCATCATAGTCAATTCCTTGAACTTGTCGATAACCCGTAGCGACAAGCCGAGCTTTATAGATGGTCACATTACCATCCGCGTCTGTCTTCTTCTTAAAGATCCATTTATTTTCTATGGCTCGCCGTTCAACGGGGCAAGTCAGTCAAAGTCCATACTTCGTTTTCATACATGGATCCTATGTCGGATTTCATGCATTTGTCGGAATCAGGGCCCGCCATTGCTTCCTCATAGTTCGAAGGTTCACCGTTGTCTAACAACATGATTTCTAAGACAGGGTTGCCGTACCACTCTGGTGCGGAACGTGTCCTTGTGGACCTTCGAATTTCAGTATGAGCTTGATTAGAAGTATCTTGATCATCATCATTAATTTCCTCTCTAGTCGGTGCAGGCACCTCAAGAATGTTTTCTTGAGTTTCGCCATTTTCCGTTTCAAGAGGTAACACTTCATCAAGTTCTACTTTCCTCCCACTTACTTCTTTCGAGAGAAACTCTTTCTCTAGAAAGATCCATTCTTGGCAACAAAGATCTTGCCTTCGGATCTGAGGTAGAAGGTATACCCAATAGTTTCTTTAGGGTATCCTATGAAGACGCATTTTTCCGACTTGGGTTCGAGCTTTTCAGGTTGAAGTCTCTTCACATAAGCATCGCATCCTAAAACTTTTAGAAACGACAGCTTAGGTTTCTTCCCAAACCATAATTCATAAGGTGTCGTCTCAACGGATTTCGACGGAGCCCTATTTAAAGTGAATGCGGCAGTCTCTAAAGCATAGCCCCAAAAAGATAGCGGTAAATCGGTAAGAGACATCATAGATCGCACCATATCTAATAGAGTGCGATTACGATGTTCGGACACACCATTACGCTGAGGTGTTCCAGGCGGCGTGAGTTGTGAAACTATTCCACATTTTCTTAAGTGTGAGCCAAATTCGTGACTCAAGTATTCTCCTCCATGATCTGATCGTAGAAACTTGATCTTTCTATCACGTTGATTTTCAACCTCACTCTGAAATTCCTTGAACTTTTCAAAGGTCTCAGACTTGTGTTTCATTAAGTAAATATACCCATATCTACTCAGGTCATCAGTGAGGGTGAGAATATAACGATAGCCACCGCGAGCCTCAACACTCATTGGACCGCACACATCGGTATGTATGATTTCCAATAAGTTGGTTGCTCGCTCCATTGTTCCTGAGAACGGAGTCTTGGTCATTTTACCCATGAGGCATGGTTCGCACGTGCCAAATGATTCATAATCAAGAGACTCTAAAAGTCCATCTGCATGGAGCTTCTTCATGCGTTTGACACCTGTGTGACCAAGGCGGCAATGCCACAAATATGTGGGACTATTGTTATCAACTTTAACTCTTTTGGTATTCACACTATGAATATGTGCATCATCACGTACGAGATTCATTAAGAATAAACCATTAACCATCGGAGCATGACCATAAAACATATCTCTCATATAAATAGAACAACCATTATTCTCGGATTTAAATGAGTAGCCATCTCGAATTAAGCGAGATCCAGACACAATGTTCATGCTCAAACTTGGCACTAAATAACAATTATTGAGGTTTAAAACTAATCCCGTAGGTAAATGTAGAGGTAGCATGCCGACAGCGATCACATCGACCTTGGAACCATTCCCGACGCGCATCGTCACCTCGTCCTTCGCCAGTCTCCGTTTATTCCGCAGCTCCTGTTTTAAGTTACAAATGTGAGCAACTGCACCGGTATCAAATACCCAAGAGCTACTACGAGTACTGGTAAGGTACACATCAATTACATGTATATCACATATACATTTTGTTTTGCCGGCCTTCTTGTCCGCTAAGTACTTGGGGCAGTTCCGCTTCCAGTGACCACTTCCCTTGCAATAAAAGCACTCAGTCTCGGGCTTGGGTCCATTCTTTGGCTTCTTCCCGGCAACTTGCTTACCGGGCGCGGCAACTTCCTTGCCGTCCTTCTTGAAGTTCTTCTTACCCTTGCCCGTCTTGAACTTAGTGGTTTTATTCACCATCAACACTTGATGCTCCTTCTTGATTTCTACCTCTGCTGATTTCAGCATAGCATATACCTCAGGAATGGTCTTTACCATCCCCTGCATATTGTAGTTCATCACAAAGCTCTTTTAGCTAGGTGGAAGCGACTGGAGGATTCTGTCAATGACCGCTTCATCCGGGAGATTAACTTCCAGTTGAGTCAAGCGGTTGTGCAACCCAGACATCTTGAGTATGTGTTCACTGACAGAGCTATTTTCCTCCATCTTACAACTAAAGAATTTGTCGGAGACTTCATAACTCTCGACCCGGGCTTGAGCTTGGAAAACCATTTTCAGCTCTTCGAACATCTCATATGCTCCATGTCTCTCAAAACGCTTTTGGAGCCCCGGCTCTAAGCTGTAAAGCATGCCGCACTGAACGAGGGAGTAATCATCGGAACGTGACTGCCAAGCGTTCATAACGTCTTGTTCTGCAGGGAGAATAGGTGCGTCACCCAGCGGTGCTCGTAGGACATAATCTTTCTTGGCAGCTATGAGGATGATCCTCAGGTTCCGGACCCAGTCCGTATAGTTGCTGCCATCGTCTTTCAGCTTGGTTTTCTCTAGGAACGCGTTGAAGTTGAGGACTACGTTGGCCATTTGATCTACAAGACATATTGTAAATATTTTAGACTAAGTTCATGATAATAAAGTTCATCTTAATCAAATTATTTAATGAACTCCCACTTAGATAGACATCCCTCTTCTAGTTATCTAAGTATTACATGATCCGAGTCAACTAGGCCGTGTCCGATCATCACGTGAGACGGACTAGTCAACATCGGTGAACATCTTCATGTTGATCGCATCTTCTATACGACTCATGCTCGACCTTTCGGTCTTCTGTGTTCCGAGGCCATGTCTGTACATGCTAGGCTCGTCAAGTCAACCTAAGTGTTTGCATGTGTAAATCTGTCTTACACCCGTTGTTTGTGAACGTTAGAATCTATCACACCCGATTATCACGTGGTGCTTCGAAACAACGAACTGTCGCAATGGTGCACAGTTAGGGGGAACACTTCTTGAAATTATTATGAGGGATCATCTTATTTACTACCGTCGTTCTAAGTAAACAAGATGCAAAACATGATAAACATCACATGCAATCAAATAATAAACGTGACATGATATGGCCAATATCACATAGCTCCTTTGATCTCCATCTTGGGGCTCCATGATCATCCTGTCACCGGCTTGACACCATGATCTCCATCATCGTGTCTCCATGAAGTTGCTCGCCAAGTATTACTTCTACTACTATGGCTAACGCGTTTAGCAATAAAGTAAAGTAATTTACATGGCGTTTCTCAATGACACGCAGGTCATACAAAATAAAGACAACTCCTATGGCTCCTGCCGGTTGTCATACTCATCGACATGCAAGTCGTGATTCCTATTACAATAGCATGAACATCTCATACATCACATATAGATCATTCATCATTCATCACAACTTTGGCCATATCATATCACAAAGCACTTGCTGCAAAAACAAGTTAGACGTCCTCTAATTGTTGTTGCAAGTTTTACGTGGCTGAATTAGGGTTCTAGCAAGAACGTTTTCTTACCTACGTGAAAGCCACAACGTGATTTGTCAACTTCTATTTACCCTTCATAAGGACCCTTTTCATCGAATCCGCTCCAACTAAAGTGGGAGAGACAGACACCCGCCAGCCACCTTATGCAACTAGTGCATGTTAGTCGGTGGAACCGGTCTCACGTAAGCGTACGTGTAAGGTTGGTCCGGGCCGCTTTATCCCACAATACCGCTGAAGCAAGATAAGACTAGTAGCGGCAAGAAAGTTGACAACATCTACGCCCACAACAAATTGTGTTCTACTGGTGCAATAGAAAACTACGCATAGACCTAGCTCATGATGCCACTATTGGGGAACGTTGCAGAAAATTAAAATTTTTCCTACGGTTTCACCAAGATCCATCTATGAGTTCATCTAAGCAACGAGTCATGGGAGAGAGATTGCATCTACATACCACTTTGTAGATCGCGAGCGGAAGCGTTCAACAAACGGGGATGAGGTAGTCGTACACGACGTGATCCAAATCACCGGAGATCCTAGCACCGAAAGGACGGCACCTCCGCGTTCAACACACGTACGGTCAGCGTAACGTCTCCTTCTTCTTGATCCAGCAAGGCAAAGGAGAGGTTGGGGAAGATTGCTCTAGCAGCAGCACGACGGCGTGGTGATGGTGGAGCTGCAGTACTCCGGCAGGGCTTCGCCGAGCTCTACGGAGGAGGAGGAGATGTTGGAGAGGGAGAGGGAGGCGCCAGGAGCAAGGGTGCGCTGCCCCCTTCCCCCCTTTATATAGCCCCCTAGGGGGGCGCCGGCCCTAGGAGATGCAATCTCCTAGGGGGGGCGCCGGCCAAGGGTGGGGCTTGCCCCCCAAGCAAGGGGGCGCCCCCCTTTTAGGGTCCCCCCCCCTAGGCGCATGGGCCTCTAGGGGCTGGTTCCCCTTGGCCCATGCAGGCCAAGGCGCACCCCCTAGAGCCCATGTGGCCCCCCGAGGCAGGTGGCCCCACCCGGTGGACCCCCCGGGACCCTCCGGTGGTCCCGGTACAATACCGATAACCCCGAAACTTGTCCCGATGGTCAAAACAGCACTTTCTATATATAAGTCTTTACCTCCGGACCATTCCGAAACTCCTCGTGATGTCCAGGATCTCATCCGGGACTCCGAACAACATTCGGGTTACTGCATATACATATCTTCACAACCCTAGCGTCACCGAACCTTAAGTGTGTAGACCCTACGGGTTCGGGAGACATGCAGACATGACCGAGACGGCTCTCGGGCAATAACCAACAGCGGGATCTGGATACCCATGTTGGCTCCCACATGCTCCACGATGATCTCATCGGATGAACCACGATGTCGAGGATTCAATTAATCCCGTATACGATTCCCTTTGTCAATCGGTATTTTACTTGCCCGAGATTCGATCGTCGGTATCCCAATACCTCGTTCAATCTCGTTACCGGCAAGTCACTTTTCTCGTACCGTAATGCATGATCCCGTGATCAAACACTTTGATCACATTGAGCTCATTATGATGATGCATTACCGAGAGGGCCCGGTGATACCTCTCCGTCAAGCGGAGTGACAAATCCCAGTCTCGATCCGTGTCAACCCAACAGACACTTTCGGAGATACCCGTAGTATACCTTTATAGTCACCCAGTTACGTTGTGACGTTTGGCACACCCAAAGCACTCCTACGGTATCCGGGAGTTACACGATCTCATTTTCTAAGGAAAGGATACTTGACATTGGAAAACTCTAGCAAACGAACTATGCGATCTTATGCTATGTTTAGGATTGGGTCTTGTCCATCACATCATTCTCCTAATGATGTGATCTCGTTACCATTGACATCCAATGCCCATAGTCAGGAAACCATGACTATCTGTTGATCAACGAGCTAGTCAACTAGAGGCTTACTAGGGACACGTTGTTGTCTGTTATTCACACATGTATTATGATTTCCGGATAACACAATTATAGCACGAATAAAGACAATTATCATGAATAAGGAAATATAATAATAATGCTTTTATTATTGCCTCTAGGGCATATTTCCAACACATAGTCTACCTCGATAGTACTGTAGCGGTGCTTAGGCGAAGCTCTGCGTCGGTAGAACATCATCATCGTCACCAAGCCGTCGTGCTGACGAAACTCTCCCTCAACACTCGGCTGGATCGGAGTTCGAGGGACGTCATCGGGCTGAACGTGTGCTAAACTCGGAGGTGCCGTGCGTTCGGTACTTGATCGGTCAGACCGTGAAGACGTACAACTACATCAACCGCGTTGTGCTAACGCTTCCGCTTTCGGTCTACGAGGGTACGTGGACAACACTCTCCCCTCTCGTTGCTATGCATCACCATGATCTTGCGTGTGCGTAGATTTTTTTTTGAAATTACTATGTTCCCCAACAAAATGTATACATGGAAATGCTATATAACATGTGATAAATTATACTAGAGTGTGAAAATTGCACCATTTTATGTTTATTTCTTATATATTTTAAAAGTGTGAAGTTGTGCACAAGTGTTATTAATTTTTCTTCTTCTTAAAGGGTAATACCAATGCAACTAGTCCATTCTAACTCTTTCATTTTTTACTTTATGTTATATTTTCTTTCTTCTTTATGGGTAATATCATTGCCACTAATTCATTCCTTCTTAGGAAACTTACTTTTTTTGAAATCCTATTATTATATGCTTATGCTTGCGTATGCTAAAAAAGTGCAATTTACGTGCAAATTTGGTCATTACTTGCTTAATATATCATATAAGATTCTTTCTACTTAAAGGGTAATACCAATGCCACCAGTTCATTCATCCTTAGAAAACTTCATTACTATGATTTTGTTTCATCTTGTTTTTTCTTAAAGGGTAATAACAATGTCACTAGTTCATTGTGGGAAAAATTTATTATTTGTTTTATTCTTGTTTCACTTTATTCCTTCGTAAAGAGTAATACCAAAGCCACTAGTTCATTCTTTCTTAGGAAAACTTCATTATTTTTATTTTTTTTATTTTTTCTTTAATGGTAATACTAATGCCACTAATTCATTCCTACTTTGTGAAAAATCACTATTATAGGCTTCTTTTCGCATATTATAAAAACACAATTTCTATGTAAATAGAGCACAAAATTTGTAATTATTTGTTTTAGTGTTTTTCATTTTCTTTCCTCTTAAAGGCTAATACCAATATCTCTAATTCAATCTTCCCTAGAAAACTTTAATATTTTTATTTTCCTTCAGTTTTAATTTTATTTACATTTTCCTAACTGTAATATGAGTGCAAATAATTCATTCCATCTTAGAAAATACCATTTTTGCGAAATTTCACTATTATATGTTTATTCTCGAACATCATTAAAAAAATCATAATTTATGTGTAAATTGTGTGAACATTTTGGCATTATTTGTTTTAATATTTTTAAATTTTCTTAAAGGGTAATACCAATACTACTAATTCATTTTTTCTTAGAAATTTTATTGTTTTTATTTTATATTTTATTTCATTTCTTTTTCTTTAAGGGTAATATCAATGCACTAATTTCTTCCTTCTTAGCAATACTTTTTTTGTGTGAAATTCCACTATTATATGCTTCTTCTTGCATATTATAAAAAAGGGCAATTTTTGTGCAAATTGAATGCAAATTTTCTCACTATTTGATTTCATTTTATTTTTCTTAAAGGGTAGTACCAATGCCACTAATAGATTATTTTTTAGGAAACCTTATTTTTATTCTAGCCTCAGTTGAATAAGGATGTGCATGATTGCCACTTGAAACCTTACAAGAAATAGATTACGTTACGAATGTATGATTGCCACCATGAGAATAAGATTAGATACCTACAGTTTTCATATAAAAAAAGATTTGGTATATACGTCCAGACACAAGAACAAAGAAATACATGCATGCGTGCGAGTAGTTGGGTGAAAGTGAGCAGGTAGTACATAGGTGCGCTCGCGTAGGAAGCTGGATGCAGTTCCCACAAAAAAAAAAACGAAATATCAACCGGAGTCACAGAACTTGCACTTGATATTTAATTTGATGCTAAAACTTAAAAAATATGTATTTATGATCATTCAACTTATGATTTTGTGTAAATATGGTCACTTCGCTTGTATTCAGACGTATCCTGCGCTTATGTAGCACGCCAGCATTGCTATGGCACACTGTCAGTGACCGGAACAGCTCTCGAGGTGGGCGCTTTTTGTTTGCATAAGCACTGCTAACTCTGTATTTAAAATTCTTTTACGGGAATAGCTCTGTATTTAATTAAAAATAGAGAAATGAGAATAAAAAGAGGGCGTAGGGGATTCAAACTCCGAACCTTGTATGTACAACAAGCGCACTAGCAAACACTGCATCAACTACATGCTCATGCACGTACATAGATACAGTCATTTTTATAGTGGAAGTAGGTCTTTTTTGTATTCTTTTTTCCAGGGTTTTGGAAAAAAAAACTTATCTTATTTCACCAAAAAGCTTCAAATAAATTCAAATGAAAAAATGCGTCGGAATATATAATGCTTAACCCACAAGGCACACAACTTTTTCACAAGCAAGATTTTTTTATTCCTTATTTTCGGAATGGGATGGAAAAATCTGGGTTTCCAAATATATCAGAAATTCCAGTTTTTTCGCCCGAATTTTCAAAATGAATTTTGAATTCAAATATTTTTAAAGTCTAAATTTTTAGTTTAATCAAAAAATTAGATAAGTTATCATAAATTTGGTCCAGTAGAAAAACAATCAATACGAGTAGTTGTCGTCACCAAAATATAAAACTCAGTATTTCTCTTTATATGCACTAACGGGTACTTGGCGTAGTGGTTAGTTCATGCACTTCCACTTTTAGGTCTACAAATTGATTCTGTCGCTTCCTTTTTTTCTGCAAAATTATACATGCGCCAAGGTTACGGACTTCTGGTTGACCCACTGACAGATGGGCCCTGCGCAAATTAGCCTAATTACTTGGGTATCCTACTAACTAGTGGCCCCACCCCTAAATTACCCATTAGACAGTAGGAGCCTCTTTATCTGATTGAGGGACACAAACTTGATAAGCTATTTCGTGTAATTAAATAAAGTTTAGTTGTGCATGTTTACTGTCCACCGGCGCAGGTGGGATGTATATGCGCCTGAGTGTTTTATTAACCCGTCCTGGGTTCGAACCTCATCTTTTTAAATTATATTTGAGGCGTTTTGCGGGTAATTAAATAAATTGCAAGGGAGTTTTCTAAAATAATACGACGTGCTAGGGTCGCCCAACGCTTGTGCACTCGTAGCCACTGACAGGTGGGCCTTCGGTAGGCTGGCGATGTCATGTGAGCAGGCCATAGGACTGGATACGAGAGGAAGCACCGTATTTGCACGAGAACGCAAGTTGAATGACCAAAAATTTGTATTTTTAAAATTTTTGCACCAAATTAGACATCAAATGCAATTTCTATGACTTCCGATGATATTACCTCAAAACAAAAATCTGTTAACTTGCACCTAGCCTGTCCCTTCATGCATGTCTCTGGGCCAGTTGTCCAGCAGTAGCAGTAATAGTTTTTTAGCGGCCGTTCGGCAGCTGATGTCAAAGATGACATCATCGGCATGTTTAGCCGTATTCATGCGCGCATCCGGCCATCCCGGCGGGGGAGTGACGAGACAAATGACGGATTTGTTCGTCAGCTACTACGTGTAGCGTACGCGCGTGGACGGAGATCACCGAAGCGCTGGTTTGATCACTGGCGAGGCTACGTGCGCGCGCTCCTCTTTATATACCTGCGCACGCACACGGCGAAGGCCGGCACCCTTAAAATTTGGGTATTTGCTCCCGTGTCCCGGCCGTTTTTCCTTCAAAAGACATGGCTGCTCCTGGCGCTGCTGCGGAGGTGGAGGTGGGATGCGGGGCGCTGGAGAGGGGCACCGGCGGTGGCGGCGGCGGCAGGAGGAAGCCGCGGGGGTGGAAGTGCATGCCCTTCATCTTAGGTACGCTTCTTCTTCTTTTTTTTTGAGGGTGATCTTAGGTACGCTTCACAAGTTCACTTCTACCACTAGACTTCATTTCCATATCTCTCGATCTGCTCTGGTTTGTTTTTTCCATTTCTACATGCTGTGCGTGCATGCGTGCGTGAGTTCCATATCCCTCGATCTGCTCATGAACGGATCAAAGCGTAAATATGGTCAGTTTTGCTTGTGTTGAACCGTTGAAGGGACAGCAGGGGCTTTAGTCAGGTTTTACTTTCAGGTGCGTCAACCCTTGTATCACAAGTGGTCTGCCGGAAGTTAAGACTCAAGAGTACAACCCCAGAAGTCAGGGTGAACACATGAAAAGTACTTCCTTTGTCTCATAATATATGACGTTTTTGCAAGCTTGCAAAAACTATTTATGTTATGAGACGAAGGGAGTAGCTCCGTACGGCACGCTGACATTGTTCTTCACATGAGTAGACCCAAAATAAACCTATTCTTTATACTCTACAAAGAGATGGGTAGATGGTTACGCGTTCATCCCACACCTCTCGTCGACGATCAAGGACGAGGCCAGAGCCTGGGCCTGGGCGGGCGCCAAAGGAATTTGCATCATTTTGCCAGAGATGTAGTTTTTTCTGGCTTGGGGGTGCGTACACCCCATTATTTTGTTTGTACGCCCCACCTCCTGACTCATGCCACACTGCGTGTTCATGCTTGTCAGAGGTGGTTTCTGTAATTGTTGTTTGCTACTTTCTTCTACCTATCAATGCAATGATACGCAAGCCTTTTGCATATTCGCGAAAAAAAGATAGTTACATGTTCATCCTCACGGATTACCTCTTGAGCTCCGATTATCTCTTGAGCTACCAGCAAAATTATTACCATAATCATCATCCATTCACAATCTTTTGGTTAGTTGATTCGTTTGATTTATTTTCTATGGTATTTTTGATTTGTACAGAGTTACAGGGCACAATGACACAAGTGCTAATTTTCAATAATAGTGCACAATAATTTAACACCCATAGCACCACACGCCTATTTAGTTAGTATAGAGTAAGTGGTTGGTAAGTCCGTTTTATCTTAAGTCTTGCATGCAATTTAGATATGTCTAGAATGGTTTTATCTGAGCCTTATCTTCAATAACTACATATTTCCTAAATATGTGGTAAGACATATTATACTAGGAGATCATCTTTTAAATAAGAGAAGACAAGCCCTTTCTTCTTATTTCTCTCTCCTTCATCTCAACATTTATTCTACATGGCACCCTTAAGATAGCAGTGTTGTACATGCCCATAGAAAATCATCCTGTCAGCGTGCCAAACTATAATTAATACTACCGTAGTAATTGTACTTGTCCGTGTCAGACTAGGGATTATTCTGTTTGGTTAGCTATTGTAAGTAGGCTTGCTTGTACGTGAGCTTCATATAGACTCGGGTCTTGCTAGCTTTGATAGTTCGTGTAGGCTTAGGTACATAGCAGCAGGTCGTGGCTTCGTATGTACTAGAGGCTAATGCTTGTGTTTCACCGCATCATTCTTCATTCATGAGATTAACCCTTTTGTTCTTTAATTGGCTATCACTATCTGTTGTTTCGTTTTGGATTGTAGTCTATGTTAGCTTTTTTTTTTTTGCAAATAAAGGGGTTTTAATTATGTCCTGGCAGTTTTTTTTTCATATATCTTGTTGGGTTGTTGATGCAAACGGTATTCGTTCTGGGGAGAGTGGAGATCTTAGCTGCGTGGTTGGAGTGCTTACACCCATTTCGGCTTCGCTGGTGGTTGTGTGACCTATATGAGAGTTCTTATTTCACATTGAAACCGTGTGTAAATGTTGTAACAATGCTCACATGGACCGGGCCATGAAGTTTTGGCTCGCTCGGCTCGAACTCCCTGCTCCACTTGCTAGCTTCAGGTTTCCCCCCCGCTTATTCCACTGCTAGGTCAGAAAAGCAGGCTACACCTTTTTTATTTAAAAAAGTTCATTAAATCAAAAGAAGTTCACATATTTTAAAAGATTTTGGATTTTAAAATGTGTCTTGAACTAAAAAACATGAATTTTAATAATATAATGGATGTCAAATAATGTTGGCGAATTTGAGAAAGATCCACAAATTAAAAAATCACATACTTTTAAAATACTAGTGAACTTTAAATTATTCATAAACTGTAAAAATGTTCATGAATTCCAAAAAATGTTCTTAGTTTCTTAAATGTTCAAGACTTTAATAAATACTCATGAATGAAATGTGAAAAATGAAACAATAAACAAAAACACGAAAAGAAATAACAGGAAAAAACAAAAGAAAATTATTAAAACATGCGAAGAACACAAAAAGAAAGAAAAAAATAAAAATAATCAGACAATACCTTCTCAAACTAACCGCCCCAACGGCACACACCCTTACACGAAGGGTTCATAGCATTCCCATAGCCCCCTATGCACCAGATTGCTTTAAATCTAGGGAGATTAGTATCCTATAATAGATATACACGTGAGGTTACCTGAGTTTTGTACGGTGAGTTGAGACATTGAGAGTAAAGAACAAATGGCAAGATACAAGTCCTTGGCAAAAGTTTTGTGCATGTGTATTTGTCTACTTTAATGTGATTGATCTTGAAGGCGACATCTACATAAATGAGTGTCTGACATTTTGTTCCTATGCAGCAATCGCTACATTTGAGAATGTCGGGTCACTTGGGGTGGTAGCAAATTTGTCGGTCTATCTTGTGAAGGGATTCAATTTTGGGCAGCTCACAGCAACAAACACTACCAGCATTTTCTTCGGCACGCTGAACTTCGCGCCGTTGCTAGGTGCCTTCATCTCCGACGCCTACTTGGGAAGGTTCAGAACCCTTGCCTACGGGTCCTTCTTTAGCCTCCTGGTATGTCTATGCCACGGTCAAAGCTTGTTTATTAGCTCTGTTTCACCTTCTTGTATTAGCAAAAAGGAAGATAATTTTTTTATTGGGACAACTGGCCTCCCTTTGATTTCCATTAAAGAAACCACTAGAAGTTTTACAAAATGGTCAAAAAAAGTAGAAAAAACCAGCCACCAAGGAACTATGTGCGTGTGTTTGGGCATCCCCCAAACACCCCTAGAGTTGCCTTAAAAGATTTGCATAAAACATCGCCAGCCTCCTAGCCAGCCAGCTAGCCAGCAAAATCGTGCAGCAAGCCACTAGCATTAGAAAAACTCCAAAAAGTACAAACACACAACACAAAACAGAGTCATGTGGAAACAATACTAAAAGATAGCATCCACCCTTCAATTCTCCTTGCCTCTGGTGCCCATAAATGCCTTCACACCAACTCCTCCTGGATCACGTCTTCGATCATTTGGACACCTTCTTTGAATAATCGTCTGCATTGTCCCTTTTGAACAATCGCCCAAGAGTAAATGAAATTGCACAAGTAGAACACTCACCAGCAAGATCATTAAGAAATTTATTGCTAAAACAAGCATTTTTCTAGTTTTCCAAATCGCCTAGCACATTGCAAGAGCCCCCACTAAGAATCAAGCCTCTTTCTTCCTTAGGAAAAGGTGTATCCAGTCCACAAATAAATTCCTAATAAATATGACACTCCAATAGCAGTTCTCCTAATCTTTAAGATGTTCCTTTTCAGTAGTAGCCAAAGGTAAATTATGATCTTCAAGGGTATTTCCAGCTTCCAAAACTGTTTGTAGTGTACCATCCCATTTGCTCTGAACTGTAGATAAAGGGATCTCAGAGTGAATTTTTGTAAATCTAGTTTCCAAACCACTATATCCTCACTGGCATTCAGAGTGACCTCGTGAAAATTTCCCAAATCCCCCAGCAAAGTCATTCTGAACTGATTCTCTTTTGAGAAGGCAACATCGTACAGTTTTGGAAATTTGAGGTACAAAGGTCCTCCTTTTATCCATTAATCTTACCAAAAGAACCAATCTTCCTGTGTTTATTGGAAGATGTGATCAACCCCACTTGCTAAAAATGTGACCCACAGAAGCTTCACCTCCATATGAGACAAAGTATGCCTCTGCAAGTACTTTTTGTACGAGGCATGTTTCCATCTTCTTGTCATAGTCCCTAGTTTCTAGATCCACTTGGATAACAAGTTATCATTTATTGTTTTTAAATCTAGAATCCCAAATCTTCCACATTCCTTAGGCGAGCTGATAGAATGCCAATCGTCAAGATGATATTTCTTTACCTCTTTAGTTTCTTATTCTATCATTCTTGCTCTATGATGGTCCCATACCTTCTCCAGTACTTTTCTAACTTCCAACAAGGTGGGCATATATAGAAGAATGTTTCTTAGACAAGCATTAATCAAATAGACATGTCACCAATAGAAAGAATTCCCTTTTTCCAATTGCGCAACTTTTTCTCAATAGTTTCTTCAACATGGATCCATCAATAATTGTTGAATCTTTTGTTACCAACGGGCATGCCCAAGCATTGAAAATGTAGCTTCCCCACATTGCAAATGATGATATCACTACAAGCATCTTTCTTATCTGCAACATCTCCCAGGCAATAAATCTCACTTTTGTGAAAAAATATTTTAAGCCTCGAGACTTGTTCAAATATGTAGAAAATGAACATTAAGTTCTTCGCACTCTCAAAATCATCCTCAATTAGAAGAATTGACATTTTTAGCATATTGTCAAATAGCTAACACATTATCCCCCATATAAGGAACAAGTTCTCAAGTCAACCCATTTCATCTACTTTTGTTGTGAGCATTACCTGCCCGTCAACAATGATATCAAACAACAAATGTGGCAACGGATCTCCCTGTCTCACTCCTCTGTAAGCTAGGAGTAGGGCCCAATCGTGTCATTTACTTTAATTGTCACCCTACCACCAACTACAAGTTTCATCATCCAATCACACCATTTATGACCAAAACCTTTAGCCTACATTATTTGATATAGAAAAGACCATTTGACCTTGTCATATTCCTTTTTAAAAGCAAATTATCAGCCGAATCCCACTTTGTTTCTACCTACAGACTTCATAAAGCACAAGAACACCTTATACTACGTAACTACCACTCAAGAAGCCTGTTTGGGAATAAAAAATCACTTTATGAATTATCAAACCCGACCTTTTTGCTACAAGTTTTGAGAATATTTTATAACTCACATTAGAAAAAAATATGGGCCTGAAATTTCTAATTATAGGAGCATTAGGCACTTTAGGTATCAATGAATGACACCATGATTGAATCTTTCCACATCCAATTTGAAGCAAACACAAGATTAATCATCATTGTCCAAATAAGTCTAACAAATGAATGGAATAACCAAAGTTGTTGATTCATTAATATGGCAAATGGGTTGTCCATACAACATGAGTCAATGATGAACAATTTATCTGCTTATTACCACAACAAAACTTGATGCATCAGCACATGAAATTTATTTACTTGGTTAGCTGTTCTAAGCAATTACTATCACAAACTAATTCTTTTCTGAACAACTATACTGAATTTCCTACATGATATTCACAAATCAAATTAACTAATATTTTTGCATTTCCCATAGTCTAATACGTGAATTTATTTGGTGCTACAACAGGGAATGCTAGGATTGACTTTGTCTGCATCAGTTCCAGCTTTGAAACTAGCAGACTGCAATCAAACAATTCAATTAGGTGAACATTGCAATAGTCCATCAACACTCCAGCTGAGTGTGCTATACCTATCTTTATCATTTCTAATCATTGGCGGTGGAGCAATCCGACCATGCAGCTTGCCCTTTGGAGTAGACCAATTCGACAAGACTGACAAAAATAGTCAAAAAGGCCTAAATAGCTATTACAACTGGTATTATGGCACAACTACTATTGCCTTGGTGTTTTCTATGACTATTCTCGTCTACATTCAGGATACCATCAGCTGGCCAATAGGATTTGGCATACCAACATTCTTCATGTTGTTGTCAATTATCATTTTATTTATGGGTACTAGACTTTATGTCCATGTACCACCAGAGGGAAGCATCTTCACTGGAATTGCCCAAGTTTTACTAGCATCATTTAAAAAGAGAAGACTCAAGCTTCCAAACTCGGACGATATAAGTCAGCAAGAGTTGTTGCTATTCAGCCCTCCCACGAGGGGCCATCGTATTTTCAGATTGCCACTTACTTCCCAGTTCAGGTAAACTAAAGAAGTAACCACAATGTTTATCAATAAAAAGTAGCCACAGTACAAGTATCACAACACATCCACAAAAATAACATTTGATATCATCCCATTCCAAAAATTCCCATGTTTTTCAAAGGAAATAAATGAATAATCAAATTTTGTTGTTAATTTTTCTCATTAACTTATTAGCAACATCTAACAAGTTCGATGACATGTACAACTAGGGGTTAGAATAATACTATGTATATCCTTTTGAGGGAGGGACATTTACATCTATGCCCCTATTCGAACCCACTACTCATATTTGCCCCTAATTTTGAAGCATGCTCAAATTTGCCCCTCCGTCGTTAAGTCACTACTCAGAAATGCCCTTCCGTACAACACTGTAGCACTTTCCGTCCAACACTGTAGCACTTTCCGTCTGCTACAGTACACATGGACCTTTGACGGTCAAAGGCCTTTGACTGGACGGAAGGGCATTTCTGAGTAGTGACTTAACGACAGAGGGGCAAATTTGAGCATGCTTTGAAATTAGGGGCAAATCCGAGTAGGTGGTTCGAGTTAGGGGCAGAAATGCAAATGGCCCTTTGAGGGATTATATCCTACCTATTACGTCTTGTACGCTCAACAACATCATCAAACAACTATTTACCAAGTCACTTGCGATAGTGTTTTTATAGGCTTAACATCCATGTAGAGTGCTCGCTCCCTGAAAAAATATAAGGTCGTTCAGATCACTAGTCATCTAAGCAGTCGTATTTGTTTATAGATGGAGTACTTGCTAAAAGCATGTAGAATTCAGTATTGGTAAAAGTAAGCCATTTTGCTACAGGTAAAGTAAGAAAAATTGCATTCTTATAATACAAATAACATGATAGGCATACAAAACAAAATATTTATAATTTCAAATAATTATATGCTAGATGCTAATGTATGCCCACCATTTTATTGATATTTGTTATCAGGTTTCTTAACAAAGGTGCGATTTTAAGGGATGGTGATATAAATGACGATGGCTTCGCAAGAAATTCATGGGAGCTTTGCAGTATCCAACAGATAGAAGAGGTTAAATGTTTGATAAGAATTGTTCCTATTTGTATATCTGGCATCGTATGCTTCGTCGCGTTGGTTCAACAATACAGCTCTGCAAGCTTTCAAGCATTAACAATGGACTATCACCTTGGAACACATTTTGAAATTCCTGCAGGCTCTGTTATATCCATATCCTTTATCGCCCTAACTGCATTCCTGCCGATTTACGACCGAATATTGGTACCTATAGCTAGAAGATTCACCGGAGTGGAAAGTGGAATTACACTTCTTCAGAGACAGGGTATAGGATTGGTGATTTCTCCCATATCAATGGTGGTAGCAGGGCTTGTTGAACACAAAAGGAGAAACTCAGCATTGTCTAATGGAGGAAAATCACCTATGTCAGTCTTTTGGCTTGCCCCCCAATTGATTTTAATGGGTATTGCTGATGCCTTCAATGCAGTTGGACAATTCGAATTCTATAATAAGCAGTTTCCAGAGCAGATGCTAACCCTAGCAGGATCCCTCTTTTACGTTACTTTAGCTGGAGCAGGCTATTTGAGTACTGCTATGACAAACATCACAAAAAAAGTGACTACCAGAGATGGCCACAGAAGCTGGATCGCAGAGGATATTAATCTCGGCAAGCTTGACTATTACTTTTATTTAATTGCCCTCATGGGAGTACTGAACCTTTTCTACTTCCTCATATGCTCCCACTATTATCAATACAAATCCATTTCGCACTATGCCGAGGAACCCATCAAAATACAGACCAAGGAAGAGGCAGAAGCAGCGATGGACCCCAGTAGAGATGCACCTAACAACTAAATCTTGTACGAGATATTTGTCCCGCACACAGTATACACTTTGGAAAAGTTTCATCAGGTCTTCATGTTTTACTACATGGCACATGACATTATTATCTTTTGAATGTGATGAAGAACAAGTGTGCCTTCTTTTAGTCAGGATGTATGACTGTTACCCAAGGAGTATCAACAAAGAGCTAAAATGTCTTCTGTATTTCAATTTGATGAAGTGCGAGTATTTGGAACATAGTGAACCCAACCTTTTTTTCACAATTTTTCTTTGTTCAGTAATAACTTAATCTTGGTGAAGCTTAATTAAGTCTGTTAGTATATGTTTGAAACAGTTCACTGTAGTTTCACCCTATATGCCCCTACGGATTGAACTCGCATGCAAATTATAATAAAAGGCTTTTATAACTTGCTAGTTTACTTCAGTGGAGGCATGGTTTGCACATTGTTGATTGGTTTCATACTTTCATCTAACTGTTTTAGGCCCTAGTCCGATCCTAAAATGGTCTGTATGTAATATAGACATGTTTTTTGTGAACTAATACTATATACCTAAATAGACAATCATCACTACTTGTTTTAGCTTAATATGCACACATGCCACATTATTAAAGGCCCATCACCACATGTATGGAGAAAGTTTTTCATGATTAGTTGGTCCCCACTACTTATATTTATCTCAGTATGCACACATCCCACCTCACCACACATGTCACTACAATACGTAATACTACTAATTATATTCTATAAATATATTTCAATTATACAATAATCAAATACAATATGTAATATGTATTTTAGTTTAGTTCATATATTATTAATGTAAATATTGCGTTTGACCAAATCTCATTGAGACATGTCAACCTATTCCGTAGCAACACGAGGAATATATTACAGTGTAATCATGTGGAGGCTCTTTTGGGGAAATCCTATCCATCGCTCAATGCGTTAAATTGCCCCCATAAAGCTTGGTGTGCCAGCACATCAAGTGTCCCTCATGGATCCTCTAGCTACCTAGGAGGTTTGGTTGGGAAAGGAAGTTTACGTAGGATACGTAACAGACTTACGTGAGCCTAGCAACGGATGAGAGAAATACCATACTCTCCTAACCCAATAACCATGACTCCAGACTCCAATAGGTCTAGTATTTTATTTCAACACATGACATTTCATTTGGGTTATCACTTATCCTTCTTCTCACCCTCGTCGATTGTGCTTCAGTGTTCGCACAATGACAATATGTTTGAATGTTGTCAATCCTAAGACGTCTCTCTCTCGGCATATGATGATAAATCTACATTTTTTTCTATGAGGTTTTGGCGAGGCATGCTTGTGTGGTTATATATGTTCTTTTCGTTTCTCATCCTGGTTTTGCCGAGGTGTTCATTTTCAATCCGGATCGACACTTTTATGAAACAAAGAAGGATCATGCGTTATTCATGAAGAGTGCATTCTAAATAGCATTTTTAAAATGGTTATCTCTACTCTTATAAAAAATCGAATTGGTGATGATGGTATGCCTGCCATCTTGCAATATAGACTATCCGATCTATATCTGACGGATAGAAAGCAAACTATTGCAATTTTGCAAAAAGATACTCGCGCCTCTCTCCACATTTGCAAATAATGCCTTCCCTCGTTCATCCTTATCTCCCATAACCTCATTGTTGAGCAATTAAAAAAGGAAGTCTCTGGAACAATCTGGCATGGTGGTCGCTGCCGGTGTCGTCCATCCCCATGTCTTCGCTTAGTCCGACCATCAATCATCACCACGCCCCACTCCTCCTCACCTTATCTCCCTTGTTTCTCGAGATATCATTAGTTTTTACACATGGAATTAGTCCCGCATGGGTCAATCACAACAGGTGTTTTATAAAAGATGCATCTTGATGTTCCGTGCAATGCACGAGCATCTTGCTAGTAATAGGTAAAATAACAACATATTCATATTTATTATACATATTTTTCTAATCAAATTCTATATATAACATGTTAAATTTTAAGTTAGGATTTAGAAGATATAAATATTTTAAAAAACATTTGATACGTATTGCGGGTTGATTAACCCAAATATCAAGGGGGTTTCTACAAACGCGAAAATCTGACTTAAAAGTTGTGTGGGGTATGATTAACAGAAATAGCATGGCATTTTCTGAAAAAGCAAAAATCAGACTTCAAAGTGGTTGGCTACCAGAAACATGAGGGAGTTTTATGCAAAATAGCGTGATGGACCAACAATACCTATTTCCTTTATTAGTAGGTAATAGATTATTGAGAAAAATGTAGTTGTCCCGACAACCTATATCATCGCGAACAGAACTAAGAACTAGCTGGGCTTCATTCTAAAAGAAAAAACATAGTTGAGCTTATTTTTGGCAATCCTCTCTTCTCACGACTAAACGGGACCGTGTTTTGTACCGCGGTGACTATTTCTTGCTTTATGCGAGAGTCCCTTCTGACTCGCTGAAGATCTTTCCACTACGATGAAGTTATCGGGCCGACCCAATTTTGCTTTTATTTTTTCGCGATCGCTTGCTGCGCTTCGTTCACTTGTTCGATAGAATGGTTTTCGATCGAGTTCCTTCGCTAGCTGAACTTCCTTTGCTGGTTTTGCTGTTTTTTTTTCAATTTTTTTCTTGTTTTCTCATTAGTTCTCCGGTTTTTCTTTCTTTTTTAACATTTTCTCATCATTTCTTCTCGTTTTTTTCTTTTCTTTGTTTTCACCAGTTTTCTTTTGCTTCTTCTCGCAAAAAAAAACACAGTAAAAAAGTGCGCGTTGACGAGGATACGTACCTAGGGTAGGGTAACTTATCATACCTGAGGTACCCAATCAAGGACATGACTCCTATAATGAAAGACATTCTAAGAAGTATCAACATTTCAGTCGACCTGGTCAGCCCAGTCGACGGACACGAGCGTACTCGAATAGAAGCACAAGCAGTCGACCATGAAGACAACCACTCGACTATAAGAAGACTTAACGGCACTGCCTACAAACGGTCATCTCATAAGTAGCTTTTATGGCCTTCATGGTCCTTTATTACAGGCGTTACCAGTAACCCCCTCTCTTTATGTACATTAAACTCCTTGTAACGTGGGCTGGCTGGGGTCCTGGCGAACTCTATATAAGCCACCCCCCTCCACTAGGACAAGGGTTGGCAACTTTGTAACACACACACTCATAATCCAGTCGACTGCCTCCGGGCTCCGAGACGTAGGGCTGTTACTTCCTCAGAGAAGGGCCCGAACTCGTAAAACTCCTTGCGCATACAACTACTCCATAGCTAGGATCTTGCCTCTCCATACTTACCCCCCATTCTTACTGTCAGACTTAGAACCACGACAGTTGGCGCCCACCGTGGGGCAGGTGTTCTAGCGATTTGATTGGAGGAGTTGGGATTCTTTCACCCCACATCATGTTTTCGAGCGGAGTCATGGTCGAGAGCCGCGAGATCCGTCTCGGCGCTCTCTCCTTCATCGTTGACGACTCTGCTTGGCTGCAGGAGGCTCCACTCGACGTGGACGCGCTTCCCGCCCGCGGAGCCACGCATTTTCGCGCATGCGTCCGCGGCGTCCTCCTGCGGCAACCGTCGACCCAGTACGGGTCGGCATTCGTTTCGCCATCGTCGTCATCAGTTTCCCACCGGCGCAAGCGCACCGGTCGGTCGAGACTCCAGCGGTGGGTGAAGCACGCACTGGCCCGCCAGTCGGCCATCCCCCAAGTCGCGGCAATCGAGCCCGACGAGTCACTCTACGGCCTGTTCGACCTGTCGAATGGCTCCGTAGAGACTGCGTCCGAGTGCGACAGCAGCGATCCAGCGGCGGAAGTACTGATGGTCGACGGACCACGTAGTCCCCCCGGATTCCCCCACACCGAAGAGGTTGCCACGAAGAGTACAGGCCCGAGCCCCTCGCCTCAGTGCAGAGGGAGGAACTCCGTCGTCGGAACATGGACGCCCTTCACACTCCTATCATTGGAGAAACCCCTGAGGCACGAGCCCTGGAGGAGGTGCGCTTGGCCAACTTGGCTGAACGTACTCGACTGGAGAATCTTCAGAGAGCACTCGACGAGCGCGCACGACCGCCCGTTCCCGAGTCCAGTCGTCGTCGCCAACTCCAGCCGCCGACCCAGGTATACCGTACCCCGATTCAGAATTTGGCAGCTGCGGCTCGCATAGCGGAGTCGATCCAGCCTTCACAGTCAGAGGCAGGGAGAGGTCTGTTGCAGATCAGAGATTTGCTCCGTGCAGCGGGTGACCAGAATTCAGCCGTATCTCAGTCGCGTGACAGGATTCACAGTCGATCCGTCGCTGCGAATTCCGTTCAGTCGGCTTATAGTCCAAGGTCGCCCCCGAGGCGTGAAGGACACAGAGGCCGGTACGAAGATCAATACCAAGGGCACGAGCGATATGAGCACCGATTCGATCGCAACGATCAATGTCGAGTGCCTTCTCCTGCCCCAAGAGCGGGGTCGTACGTTCCTCGACGGCAAGAGGACAGACGCCAGTTCAGTACTGGGCGAAGGGTCCCAGTCGACCCCAGGGAACCAGGCTTTGATGCGAGATCCATCATCGTTCAAGGTCTGGTCGACCGAAATAGAGCTCACAGAGAAGACCGTGACAGGGGCGCGCCGTCCAGCAGCAGAGTTCACGTATCAGGTCCCGAGTGTTTCAGCAGAGCAATCAGAGCTGCAGTGATTCCTCCCAACTTCAGGTTGGCGACTGGAGTCAGCAAGTTCACCGGAGAGTCCAAGCCGGACACATGGCTTAAGGATTACCGAGTGGCTGTTCAGATCGGAGGCGGCAATGACGAGGTGGCCATGAAGCATTTGCCCCTCATGTTGGAAGGATCAGCCAGAGCGTGGTTGAATCAGTTGGCTCCCAGCAGTATTTATACTTGGGAAGATCTAGCCCAGGTGTTTGTCAGGACATTCGAAGGGACTTGCAAGCGACCGGCAGGGTTGACAGAATTGCAGTCATGTGTTCAGAAGTCGAGTGAAACCCTGAGGGATTATATCCAAAGATGGATCACTCTGAATCACACGGTCGAGAATGTGTCCGATCATCAGGCAGTCTGCGCCTTCAAGGAAGGCGTCAGAAACAGGGAGTTAACTTTGAAGTTCGGTCGAACCGGGGATATGACCCTGAGTCGAATGATGGAAATCGCCACCAAGTACGCGAACGGAGAAGAGGAAGATAGACTCCGGAGTGGCAAGTATAAGGCAACGCTAATGAGACCGGCGGAGGACACTCCAGTCGGAAGCAGAAGCGCAAGGCCGAGCCAGTCGCCCCCGGGGAAGCCTTAGCTGTGACCCCAGGGAAGTTTAAGGAGAAACCCAAGGGTCCTTGGAACCCCAAGAAAGTGAAAGACCAGGACGGGAACGATGTGATGGACTTACCATGCCACATTCACACGAAGAAAGATGAAGAGGGAAATCTCATTTACCCTAAGCATACCACTCGACAATGTCGACTCCTGATGCAACAGTTCCAAGGGAAGCAGGCCAAGGACAAGGATAAAGAGTCAGACAAATTTGAAGACAGGGAAGACAGCGGTGAAGAATACCCCCAAGTCAATTCCACTCTGATGATTTTCGCTGATGTCGAAAGTAAGAGTCGACTGAAGGTCATCAATCGCGAAGTAAACATGGTCACTTCAGTGACACCCCATTACCTGAAGTGGTCCCAGACCGCCATCACCTTCGACCAGTCCGATCATCCGACTCATATTGCCACCCCAGGGAGGCAAGCGTTGGTGGTCGACCCAATTATTGAAGGCACTCGACTGACCAAGGTTCTGATGGACGGCGGCAGTGGGCTAAACTTGTTGTATGCGGAGACGTTGAAGGGGATGGGCATTCCGATGTCCCGACTCGGCCCCAGCAACATGAGCTTCCACGGAGTCATTCCTGGGAAGAAAGCTGAGTCACTCGGTCAAATCACTCTCGACGTCGTCTTTGGTGACTCGAAGAATTTCCGGAAAGAAAAGTTAACCTTTGAGGTCGTGGATTTTCAGAGTGCGTACCACGCCATTCTTGGGAGGCCAGCCTATGCTCGTTTCATGGCTCGACCATGCTACGTATACCTCAAGCTGAAGATGCCTGGCCCCAAAGGTGTAATCACCATCGTTGGCAATCGGAAGAAGGCAGAGGAGTGCTTCCAGAAAGGCGCCAAAATTGCTGATGCTCAGATGGCCAAGATAGAGATACAAGAGTACCAGAAGACTGCGGATCCGAGTGAGTTGTTACGGGCCAAGAAGCCCGCCACGGAGTCAGCATTTCAGTCGACTGGTGAGACCAAGCAAGTCCACATCCACCCGACCGATCCAAATGCGGCTCCAACCAACATCTCCACTACACTCGACCCCAAATAGGAAGAAGCGCTCGTCCAATTCCTCCGTGAGAACTGGGACATCTTTGCATGGAAGCCTGCTGACATGCCAGGTGTGCCCAGGGGACTGGCCGAGCACCGCCTTCGAGTCGACCCAAAGGTCAAACCAGTTAAGGAGCCTCTCCGACGGTCCGCCGTTCAGAAGAGAAAGGCCATTGGCGAAGAAGTGGCCCGACTCCTAGCAGCAGAATTCATTCGCGAGATCTACCACTCCGAGTGGCTCGCCAATGTTGTGATGGTCCCTAAGAAGGACAGATCGCTGCGCATGTGCATCGATTTTAAGCATATCAATCGGGCCTGCCCGAAAGATCATTTTCCTCTTCCTCGCATCGACCAAATAGTCGACTCGACTGCAGGATGCGAGAGGTTATCTTTTTTAGATGCTTACTCTGGATACCATCAGATCCGTCTGTATGGACCCGATGAAATAAAAACAGCCTTCATCACCCCATTTGGGTGTTTCTGCTATGTTACCATGCCTTTCGGTCTCAAGAACGCCGGAGCTACATTCATGAGAATGATTCAGAAGTGCCTAATCACTCAAATCAGTCGGAATGTAGAAGCATACATGGATGACATAGTGGTCAAGTCACAAAAAGGTTCCGACCTGCTGACTGACCTAGCTGAAACTTTTGCCAATCTCAGGAGTTATGATATCAAGCTCAATCCGTCGAAGTGCACATTTGGAGTCCCTGGAGGAAAGTTACTCGGTTTTCTTGTTTCCGAACGAGGAATCGACGCTAACCCCGAAAAAGTTGGCACCATACTCCGGATGAAACGCCCCGTGCGTGTGCACGATGTCCAGAAACTTACTGGATGCTTGGCCGCCCTAAGTCGATTCATCTCCAGGCTCGGTGAAAAGGCGCTGCCTCTTTACCGACTGATGAAGAAGTCAGACACGTTCGAATGGACTCCAGAAGCTGATGCAACATTTGCAGAGCTAAAAGCTCTGCTCTCCACCCAGCCGGTGCTTGCTGCTCCTGTCAGCAAAGAGCCATTGTTGCTTTACATAGCAGCCACGGGACAAGTCGTTAGTACCGTTCTTACGGTCGAGCGGGAAGAGGAAGGAAAGACCTTCAAAGTTCAACGCCCAGTTTATTATCTCTCTGAAGTTCTGACCCCGTCGAAGCAAAGATATCCCCACTATCAGAAGCTTGTTTATGGGATTTACATGACCACGAAGAAGGTTGCTCATTATTTCTCTGATCACTCTATCACAGTCGTCAGCGACACTCCATTATCAGAGATTCTTCATAACAGAGATGCAATCGGTCGAGTGGCGAAATGGGCAATTGAACTTCTTCCTCTTGATATCAAGTTCGAGGCAAAGAAAGCTATTAAGTCCCAGGCAATAGCTGATTTCCTCGCCGAGTGGACCGAGCAGGAGCTTCCGACTCAAGTTCACTCGGAGCACTGGACTATGTTTTTCGATGGCTCCAAGATGCTGAACGGATCCGGTGCGGGGGTTGTACTGGTTTCCCCCCGAGGAGATAAGCTCAAGTATGTCCTCCAGATTCACTTTGATTCCTCCAACAATGAGGCAGAGTATGAAGCGCTTCTATACGGATTACGTATGGCCATTTCACTCGGCGTCCGCCGCCTCATGGTCTATGGCGACTCAGATCTGGTTGTTAATCAAGTGATGAAGGAGTGGGACGTCCGAAGCCCATCCATGACGGGATATTGCAGCGCAGTGAGGAAGCTGGAGAAACGATTCGAGGGGTTGGAGCTCCATCATATACCCCGACTGAAAAATCAAGCTGCAGATGATCTGGCGAAGATAGGGTCCAAAAGGGAGGCCATCCCTAAAGATGTGTGTTTGGAGCACATTCACACACCATCAGTGCAAGAAGATCCTTTCACAGAAGAGCCTCCACAGCCAAAAAGCGCCTCTGACTCGACCGAAGTAGAGATTCCAGCCGTGGTCGACCTGATTATGGAAGTTATGATCACCACTCCCGATTGGACAGTGCCGTACATTGCGTATATCATGAGAAAAGAGCTCCCAGAAGATGAAGAAGAGGCTCGACAGGTCGTCCGTCGATCCAAAGCCTTTACAATAATCAAAGGGCAGCTATACAGAGAAAGCGTGACTGGAGTTGGTCAGAAGTGCATCACACCTGAAGAAGGACAGATAATTCTCGAGGACATCCACTCGGGGACCTGTGGCCATCATGCGTCCTCTCGGACCATCGTGGCCAAAGCATACCGAGCGGGTTTTTACTGGCCAAAGGCGAACGAAATGGCAAAGGATATAGTCGACAAGTGCGAGGGGTGCCAGTTTTATTCCAACATGTCTCACAAACCCGCCTCCGCCTTGAAGACCATTCCACTCGTCTGGCCTTTCGCTGTCTGGGGTCTAGACATGATCGGACCACTGAGAACTGGTAGGAGTGGCTTCACCCACTTGTTGGTTGCATTCGACAAGTTCACGAAGTGGATAGAAGCCAAACCCATAAAGGACCTCGACGCAAGCACTGCCATCAGTTTTATCAGGGGATTGATATTCAGATATGGAGTTCCGCACAGCATCATCACGGATAACGGATCAAACTTTGATAATGACAGATTCAAAGCCTTCTGCGCCTCTCAGGGCACTCGAGTCGACTACGCTTCAGTTGCTCATCCTCAGTCGAATGGACAGGCCGAACGCGCGAATGGCCTCATCCTCAAAGGACTAAAACCCCGACTGATGCGTGATCTCAAACACGCAGCAGGCGCCTGGGTCGACGAACTTCCGTCAGTTCTATGGGGGTTGAGGACCACCCCTAACCGGTCGACTGGAAGAACACCATTCTTTCTGGTCTATGGAGCCGAAGCGGTTTTGCCGAGCGACCTACTCCACAACGCGCCTCGAGTCGAGTTATATTCCGAAGCAAAAGCAGAACAGGCCCGGCAAGATGCAGTCGACCTCTTAGAGGAGGAAAGAGAGATGGCTCTAATCCGCTCGACCATCTACCAGCAAGAGTTGCGTCGGTTCTACGCCAGAAATGTGAAGGGTCGAGCCTTTCAGGAAGGAGATTTGGTCCTCCGCGTGGATCAGCAAAAACCTCACAAACTTGCCCCGACCTGGGAAGGCCCCTTCATCATCACCAAAGTCCTGCACAACGGAGCGTATCACCTCTACAACATCGATCAACGGATCAACGATCCTCGGGCATGGAACGCGGACCTGCTCCGTCCTTTTTACACTTAAAAACTCACTCGACTGAAATGTAATAAAAGTACCTCTGTAGTTCTTTTGTTTCAAGCAAGAATTTCTTTTTCTGTTTGTCTAAATTTCCCCCAGTGGGTGACTTAGCGGTGAATCCGCTTCGCCTAAGTTTTCAGGAAATCCTACCGAGTGGAGAGCCAGCCTCCCACTCGGGGGCTTAGCTGCGAATCCGTTTCGCCTAAGAAATTAAAATCCTACCGAGTGGAGAGCCAACCTCCCACTCGGGGGCTTAGCTGCAGTCCAAGGACTCGCCTAAGTAATTGAAATCCTACCGAGTGGAGAGCAAACCTCCCACTCGGGGGCTTAGCTGCAGTCCAAGTACTCGCCTAAGTTTGAAAAAATCCTACCGAGTGGAGAGCAAACCTCCCACTCGGAGGCTTAGCTGCAGTCCAAGCACTCGCCTAAGTAATTGAAATCCTGCCGAGTGGAGAGCAAACCTCCCACTCGGGGGCTTAGCTGCAGTCCAAGGACTCGCCTAAGTAATTGAAATCCTACCGAGTGGAGAGCAAACCTCCCACTCGGAGGCTTAGCTGCAGTCCAAGCACTCGCCTAAGTAATTGAAATCCTGCCGAGTGGAGAGAAAACCTCCCACTCGGAGGCTTAGCTGCAGTCCAAGCACTCGCCTAAGTAATTGAAATCCTACCGAGTGGAGAGCAAACCTCCCACTCGGGGGCTTAGCTGCAGTCCAAGTACTCGCCTAAGTAATTGAAATCCTACCGAGTGGAGAGCAAACCTCCCACTCGGGGGCTTAGCTGCAGTCCAAGGACTCGCCTAAGTAATTGAAATCCTACCGAGTGGAGAGCAAACCTCCCACTCGGGGGCTTAGCTGCAGTCCAAGCACTCGCCTAAGTAATTGAAATCCTACCGAGTGGAGAGCAAACCTCCCACTCGGGGGCTTAGCTGCAGTCCAAGCACTCGCCTAAGTAATTGGAATCCTACCGAGTGGAGAGCAAACCTCCCACTCGGGGGCTTAGCTGCAGTCCAAGTACTCACCTAAGTAATTGAAATCCTACCGAGTGGAGAGCGAACCTCCCACTCGGGGGCTTAGCTGCAGTCCAAGCACTCGCCTAAGTAATTGGAATCCTACCGAGTGGAGAGCAAACCTCCCACTCGGAGACTTAGCTGCAGCCCAGTGCTCGCCTAAGCCATGTTGACAGACACCATCGCGGCGATAAGCATCGTGCAAACCAGGCAGCCTCTGAGGGAACAACGAATAGCAGCCTCTGAGGGAACAACGAATAGTAGATCGGCGGATCAAGTCACGAAGACATTCAACGTCGAGCCATGTTCGGATAAAATCAAAAGATCCTAGATCGCAAATAAAAGTACTCGAGCTATAAGCTCGATGGAGTTTATCGGTTACATAAACCACTCGGCATTCCGAGGCAAATTTAAGGCAAGGAACAAGAGTTTTTTACTCCTCCGGCGGAGGACTGGATGGTGCAACAAATTCGTCCAAGTCAATCCCATCAGAGATCCGAGTGGCAGCAGCGATGAAGGTCTCCATGAAGTCCTGAAAGTTATGCTTCCTCGTATTGGCAACTTGGAGGGCGGCCAGCTTCTCTTCTCGAGCCTCCTTGCAGTGGACACGAACCAGTGACAGAGCCACATCAGCACCGCACCTAGCAGAAGACTTTTTCCATTCTAGCACTCGACCTGGAACATCACTTAGTCGAGTGACCAAGGATTCAAGGTCGTTCTGAAGGGTCTCCTTGGGCCAGAGAGCGGAGTCGATCCGCGACACATCAGCTTTCAGTCGAGCCAGGTAGTCCACCACACCAGCGATACGGGATTCCAACCGGAGGACATTCATGGCCACTTCATCCTTCACAGGAGAATTGATAGGGTCCAGGCTGGTCTCCACTCGACTGGTCTCTTCCTCAAAATTCCGGCAGAATTCTGAAAGAAGTTTCGACAGAGCAAAATTGTAACCAAATGGTGAGTCGACAACAACAAGATTAATCGCACAAAGGAGGTTACCTTCAAGCATGAGGTATAGCTTCTTGGCAAGACCCCCAAGATAATCCTCCAAGTCCTTGTGCTTCCCCGCCAGCTGGCCGAGCTTGTCGTTCAGAGTACTCTTGTCAGTCTTCAGTCGACTCGCTTCCTTATTGGCCGTGTCAAGAGCAGACTTCAGCCTAGCGTTCTCGTTCTCAAGTTGGCTGACTGAAGCAAGTTTCTCTTCAGCGAGCTTCAACTTCTCCGCAGCCGCCTTTTGTGCCTCCGCAAGGTCAAGATCTTTCTTCTTCAGGGCCTTCTCTAGCTCGTCTGCAAAGCAACAACAGACACAGAGTTCAGAACGGGCAGAGGAACAGAGATAGACGTCGAGTCCTCACCAGCCATACCTTTTGCTTCATCCTTCGCCTTTTGCACGTTTTCCTGAGCAAACTGTAAATCAAGATTAAGCTGGATCTGCTTTTCCTTCAGATCAGCGAGCTGAGCAACAAGCTCACAAGACTTCTGCAAAGAGTCAATCTGTTCGACGTATTTTTGTGATTACTATTTTCAGAAGATATAAGTATAAATGTATTTGTTTTCCTAATTGCAAGTTATACACATATATGTTTTATTGGGTGTATACGTACACACACGCATTAGGCAATCCTCGATGCAATGGTACGTGCATGCATGCATTTTGAGTTTGCTCACGTACTAACTAATGTATACTTGCACTTGATGCTCCGTGGCATAGACTTATACACACATGCAGGTTACAATCAGGAGGCTGAGTCCACATCTACGTCGCGCCCACAAGATGACATACAATATGTGTGTTGCTTTAAGTACCGTATATACCGGCCGGCAAGCGCGCGTATACGTACTTGAATACCTGAGGTTGTTCCAACCAGCAAACCCCAGAGATACGATGAAGATGGCGATCGAATGAACCAGGCCCACCGGTAGTCGGGTAGCTAGATACGCACGAGTTGGTTTTTCGTTTTCTATGTACAGGCGTACGCGTGAAAAGAAAAAAAAGAAGATAAACATCAGCGGGACGATAAGATCCGAGACGAGATTGCATCCATATCTCTTCCAAGAAAATCGGGAGGTTATGTCCGTCACGAGGACGTGGAGGGCTGCAGCTCTGCCGATAAATACATCCATCAGCAGATCCATGCGGGAGGGGGACTCACGGCCAGAGGGGAGGAACTCACGCACGCACACATCCATCGCACGACACCGCCAGCACCCATCCATTGTCATCTCACGCACACATCCATTCATCGAACCACGCAGCAATCCATCCATCCACGACCCACGCACCCATCAATCGGGACTCACGGCCAGGCCGAGGGAAGAACGCACGTAGAATCCTCACGCATCAGTCGGAGGCGGAGTGGATCGCCTCTGGCAGAGTTTCAGGCGGCTGCATCCGGGGAGCAAGGCGAGGAGGAGGAGGCGAACCACCATGGAGGCCAAACTCGTGTTCCCGAAGGGTAAAACTTTGATCTAACAAATCTCTTTCCTAGTTTTTTTTGGCATATAGCATGCACGCACACAAGTCGGGAGCGTTGCCGAAGGCAACATTCGCATGATTGGACCGCCGCCGGAGATGGAGCCGCCGGACTGGAAGATGAAGTCAACGTCGCCGGGATGGTCTTCACCAAGCCAGCGCCACAAAGAACGACGAAGAGGTCGTCATCACCACCTGTTGTTCGCCTCGTCACGACGGTTCGGCCAAGGCGATGACGCGTAGCATGCCACGACGCCGCCCACCGTCGAGGTCACCAGGTCGATGGCCTGAAGGTCGACGCCACGGTGGCCACCCCACTCATCATCGCTCGATGAGGACGACGCGTCGCCAGAGCTCATCTTCACCAAGCCCGCGCTATGGACGCTGATGCCACCGAGGTCGGTGTCATGGAGGGCGACGCTACGGTGGCCACCCAACACTCATCATCGCTCGATGAGGACGACGCGTCGCCGGAGCTCATCTTCACCAAGCCCGCGCTATGGACGCTGACGCCACCGAGGTCGGTGCCCCGGAGGTCGGCGCCACGGTGGCCGCCCCCCCACTCATCACCGTTGGATGAGAACGACGCGCCGCCGGAGCTCGTCTTCACCAAGCCCGCGCTACAGACGCTGACGCCACCGAGGTCGGTGTCCCGGAGGTCGGCGCCACGGTGGCCGCCCCCCCACTCACCACCGCTCGACGAAGACGACGCGCCGCCGGAGCTCGAACGCTGACACCACCAAGTTCGATGCCGCCCCCGCTCATCACCGCTCGACGAAGACGACGCGTCGCCGGGGCTCGTTCTCACCGAGCCAGCAATCGAAGCCAACGGCACACAAATCACCACTCACATCTACCTCGTCATGGCGGTGTGGTGAGGGTGTTGACACAGAGCTCGCCGAGACGCCGCCCACCGCCGACGTCGTCAAGCTGCTGCCATGGAGGTGGACGCCACGGAGATCGCCATGATCACACACCCTTCGCCCGCTACATCGAGCTCGTGCCCTGAAGGACAAAGCCGCGGAGCACACCATACTATGCTGCCCTGTGTCTTGGTCGAGGATGTCGAGGCCTAATTTCGATGTCGGCGCAGCGCCTCTCCCACATCTCGGCGGGATTGGATGGTGCCATCCTCCCGAGTACCATCACTGGGTATGGCCGCCTATGGTGTACCCGGAGAGCACCTGCACATCTGAGGCGGAGTACACTACGTACAGGTGCACCGCGGGGTGGCCATTGCACGTGCATGACATGCACGTAGTCATTTGATGGCAGGGTGGCACGTTGGTCAACCTTACATCGACTGGAAAAGCCATTGGAGCCCTCACGCGAAATGACCCGTGACCAAGTTCTCCTACGTGCTGCAACATCATCACCATCGTCTACATTGAGCGCTTAGAGGAGACGAAGACATTTAGTTCGCTGTTGTCATTCAAGCAGGAAGAAGCCGATGTCGATCACGTCGCGGTCCGTGGCCTCCTTAGAAGATGGTGTCACACTAGGGCGATGCCCGCGCCCTGCTTGCAACACTGCTCCTCTCCGAACTCGTGAGACGACGCCTTGACGACGCCGACTGCCGTGGACTCGGCGTCTGGCCGGGACGAGGTGTCGACCACCCAGGCCATGCTGGCGTGAGCAACGCGACGGTCATACACCGACGCCGATCTCCATCAACAATTACTCCCACGGGGCGTTGACCCTTGTACACCCCGAGAAGCTACTGGTCGTCGAGAAGTCCGAGCCGAGTGTGATCCATTCTACCCCAACAACAACTCCTCCAACGCCGCCAAGACCGACGAGGCACGACGGCGAGGGCGAGCGTGGCCACCGCAAAGGCTACGCTATACGCGGCGCGTGTACCGACAAGGACACGGGCTCTGCCGCCGCCCACACACACATATCACCATCATCATGCACGGAGAACGCGAAGCGAAGACGACGAAGACGACCACACAGCTCAATCGGAGGTATCTCGCGGAGCAACCCGCGGGAGTAATTAACCGGGAGTCTTCCGAGGCCCCGGGAACCAGGAGATCACACAATCGCCACAACCAGCTTGGCCGTGCTAGTAGGCCACGGAGCACACCTTTTTTTTTGGGATATTGTAATTTTATTTCTCCAATGAGATTAATGAAATACATGTTCCCGTAATTCTTTTTTCTTTGTGTACTACTGTACACTGGCACGCCCGCATACACGGTTTTCTTTCCCCGGCGTCCGAGAGAAACACACTCCCTTCTTCCCTTCTCCCCGGAGTCCCTAGATGTTTTTCTCGTGTCATACACAATCGACAAAGGGTATCAAAGACAAGTTACTCCCGAGTGACTGAAAGAAAGAGCACAACACTTCTAAGACTACAGCCGAATCAAAACATTCGACAGTAGCCTCGGGGACTACACCCAGTGGGTGCACTCAGCGTGCCCCCACCGGTTTTCCTTGATTTCCACTCGACCCAATCCGATCAGTCGAGTGAGGAAGTTTGAAAGCATAAAGACCGCAGTCGACTGCCAGCAGTCGACCGCGGCCTTGGGAACTACACCCAGTAGGTGCACTCAGCGTGCCCCCACCAATGAAAAATTTTAGATCAACAGCACCCAGTGGGTGTACAACGCAAGTGAAGACCAACTAACCTGGACGTTCTGCTGCAACGCCGAGCTGATGTCATAGGCCGCTTGACTGGCATCCCGAGCCGCTTTGGTCTGCTCCATCACGAGCCCCGCCTGACGTATAGCCTCCTTAGCAGCACTCGCTTGATCCTCCGGGGTCTGGTAGGCGGCGAAGAACGAGGGCGGGTCGACCAGTGGGAGAGTAGTCGACGACGAAGGCCGGGCAGTCGTCAGTGGTTCAGCAAAAGTCACAGTAGTCCGGGCGGTGTTGTCACCCCCTTGGACCACCGCATCAGCAGTCGACGCGGTCTGAGGAGCCTTGTCGACCAGAGCCCTCCAGCCTCTCCTCCTAAAAGGCCTGAGCGGCACTTCCGCCTCCTCCTCATCATCCGGAAGGTTAATAATGTTGGTCGGAGCTACAAAAGTTCAGAAATGAATATCCAGTCGACTCAGCAGTTAAACAGTCGGATCGTGTCAAAGATTATACCTAAGTTGGAAGTGACGGCGTCCTCCATCGTCTCATCGACATTCTGGATGGAAGTCTCGGAAGTAGCGGCGCTGCACGATTCCAAGCAAATAATTTGAAAGTGAATCGACTAAGAATCCGTTCCAGTCGACTCAAGAAAGATAAAAACAGTCACTTACCCAGAGATGACAGGGATGGCGACCCTGATCTTGGGCAAGGCCTTGGGTGGCTTGGTCGGGATGGCTCTGGGCTGCTTGGGTGCCTTCTCAGTTGGGGCCGGCGACACGGTCCGAGGGCGCTTGGATGACTGGCCCACCGGAGCACTCGACTGACCGCGCTCCACGGCGGGATCCTGAGCGTTCTTGGAGCGTCTCTCGCGTCGAGGAGGGTCGACCTCCACCTCTTCATCTTCATCACCCGAGTCGTCGCTGACCTCCTCCTCTACGTCATCATCAGATTCCCACTCCTCGACTTCACCTTCACCCTCGCTTCCTTCGCCTCCACTCCCTCCTCCTTCAGATACTTGCTCCTGGTTCCCGTTCGGCATCGAATACATGTCGTTGATCTCCTGCAAGACAACGGGCAGAGCAAGGATCAGTCGACTTATCGCAAGCCAGTTACAAGACGGAGTGAAAATTTCAGTCGGAAGAAGTGAAACGTACCTTGTCTGTCTCCATCATCCCATCAAGCGGAGCAATCCTCCTAGAACCCCTGGGGTTGTCCTTATTCCCGGTCATGCTGGTCAGCCAGCTCTCCAGTACAGAAGCCTCGACCCCCTCCGGGTGGATCCGAGTGGAGTCGTCGGGCCCGGAATACAACCACATCGAGTGATCCCGAGCCTGGAGAGGTTGGATTCGTCGCTGGAGGAAGACTTCGAGCAAATCCATGCCGGTCACGCCTTCCCGAACCAACTCAACCACTCGACTGACTAATACCTTCACCTGAGCCTTCTCCTCTGGAACCACTTTCAAAGAAGCGGGTTTCTGCACTCGGTCCAAGGTAAAAGGAGGAAGGCCGGTCGAGTGGCCAGGGGTCGGCTGGTCCTTGCAGTAGAACCAAGTCGACTGCCACCCGCGCACGGAATCGGGAAGTGTCATGGGAGGAAAACAACTCTTACCCCTCGTCTGAATCCCGAGGCCCCCGCACATCTAGATCACCTGCGTCCTTTCCCCGTCCGGGTTAAGCTTTTTAACCGACTGGGATCGGCAAGTGAAGATATGCTTGAAGAGGCCCCAGTGAGGTCGACAGCCTAAGAAACACTCACACAGAGACACGAACGCAGCAAGATAGACTATGGAGTTGGGCGTGAAATGGTGGAGCTGCGCTCCGAAGAAGTTCAGAAAGGCCCTAAAAAAAGGACTCGGGGGCAGGGAAAACCCCTGGTCGACATGGGTGGCTATCAGGACGCGCTCACCCTCGCGAGGTTTCGGCTCCGTCTCCTTCCCAGGGAGGCGAGCAGCCTTGTAGGGAATGAGTCCCCCCTCCACCATGTCGTCGATATCCGCTTGAGTAAGGATGGAGGGCATCCAATCTCCCTGTAGCCAGCCGGACGGCAGAGCGGCCCGCGAGGACGACCCGCCTCGGCCAGATTTCTTCCCCTTACCCTTTGCCGCGGCCTTCTTCGCGCGTTCCGCCGCCGCCGTCTTGTCCGTCCCCATTATCTCGAACGAGGTCTTGGCCGAGCGGCGGTGTCGAGATCGCAGCGAAGAGCGAGGCGGAGGCTTACGGAGGAAGGGAGAAGGAAAACAAGCGCGCACAGTAAAAAAATCGGAATCGTTACCTTATATAAGGCCACACCCGAGTGGCTGATCAGTGGGCCTGCGCCCCCCAGTCAGATCCCGCAGCAGGCGCGCGCGCAGTACGTGGCGAAAAAGGTGGCGCGGAGATCGAGGCACCCTTGCCTTATCCAGCCGATTCGCGCGATTTTCTCCGTCCGGCGCGCTTCCCAGTTTTCAAATCCCGCAAGATCCGCGATCGACAGGACGGTTTGTCAGACGAAAAGATCCGTTTCCTTAAGTCTCCCAAGAGACTCGTCATGTAAACACACTCGACGGTAATATGAAACCACTCGACGGACATCTGAATGGATCAAGGCAACCGAAGAATGGGTTCCCACCGTAACTTCCATTTATCCAAAGACAGATGCAACCGAAGCATGGAGGTTGAGTCGGAGGCTTAGGCTCGGCCCCATTCTCACTTAACCCCTGACCCATTCGGGGGCTAATGACGAGGATACGTACCTAGGGTAGGGTAACTTATCATACCTGAGGTACCCAATCAAGGACATGACTCCTACAATGAAAGACATTCTAAGAAGTATCAACATTTCAGTCGACCTGGTCAGCCCAGTCGACGGACACGAGCGTACTCGAACAGAAGCACAAGCAGTCGACCATGAAGACAGCCACTCGACTATAAGAAGACTTAACGGCACTGCCTACAAACGGTCATCTCATAAGTAGCTTTTATGGCCTTCATGGTCCTTTATTACAGGCGTTACCAGTAACCCCCTCTCTTTATGTACATTAAACTCCTTGTAACGTGGGCTGGCTGGGGTCCTGGCGAACTCTATATAAGCCACCCCCCTCCACTAGGACAAGGGTTGGCAACTTTGTAACACACACACTCATAATCCAGTCGACTGCCTCCGGGCTCCGAGACGTAGGGCTGTTACTTCCTCAGAGAAGGGCCCGAACTCGTAAAACTCCTTGCGCATACAACTACTCCATAGCTAGGATCTTGCCTCTCCATACTTACCCCCCATTCTTACTGTCAGACTTAGAAGCACGACACGCGTAAGAGGACTCAAACTCACGCCGCAATAATGCAGGAATTGACAACAATCCAAACTATTTAAGAACCATCGTAGCCATGCTATTTATTAATTATTACACAGTAGCACTTAGATTTTTAAAAAAATTGTAAAGTTGATTTTTATGAAAAAAGTTCATCAATTTTTTAAAAATGTTCATAAATTTTCAAAAATTTCACGAATTCGAAAACAAAGTTCATTGATTTTGTAAAACGTTCATCAATTTGAAATTGAAAAATGTTCACCGAATTTGAAAAAAGTTCTTGAAATTTGAAAAAAGTTCACCGAATTTGAATAAGGTTCATCAATTTTGAAAAACATGTTCATCCAATTTGAAAAGAAAAGTACATCATATTTTAAAAAAAAAGTTCATCAAATTTGAAAAAAATTCATGAATTAAAAAAATCAGTGCATTTAACAAAAAAAGAAACAAAAATAAAAAAATAAATATAAATGTGTGGAAGCTGAATAGTGGAATAAAAATGTGCAGAAATTGAACAGTGGACTAGGAAAATCGAGGAAGGTAATAAGGGCATGTACAGTGGTTGATAAGACTATTATCTTAAACCTTACATGCAATTTAGAGATGACAATAAAAATATGTCTACAATGAATTATCTCTTAGCCTTATCTACAATAACTAGTTATTCCTGAAAAACATAGTTAGACATATTGCGGTAAAAGATCATATCTAAATAAAAGAAGACAAGCCTCTTTTTTTTACGAATTCTCTATCCTCCACCTCAACATTTATCTATGTGACACTCCTAAGGTATCATCTTCGTACATGTCCTAAATGGTAGACAAAAGCAAGAATGCACGAAGTCGTCGGTCTGCCCTAGTATTTAGTGTTGTTGTCTTGGAACATTCGGGGTTGGATCCTATCGCCCGCATCTTTTTTTGGAGTGGTTTAAACAAAAGAAGAAGAAAAGTATATGGGTCGGCCCAGCTTGGACGGCTTTAGGCGTCTGTTTGCAAAATGCACAGTAACAGACGCATGAAGCATCATAGGGTGGCCGTTTTGTGCAGGTAGCTATTTTCTAGGAGCAACTAACAAAGGAGTACTCCTTCGGGAGCCCCGTAAGGGTCACCTGGGGCGGGCTGAGAGCGCGCCAAGTGCCGCCGCCACGTTTGCGATCTGGGCCTTTGAGGGAGTCCTGGATTAGGGGGTCCTCGGGTGTCCGGTCTATTCGGTATGGGCCCGACTGATGGGCCATGAAGATAAAGTAGAAGACTATCCCCCGTGTCCGGATAGGACTCCTATATGCGTGGATGGCAAGTTTGGTGTCTAGATGTACTATTTCCTTCCTCTACAAACCGACTCTGTACAACCCTAGGCCCCTCCGTGTGTATATAAACCAGAGGGTTTAGACCGTAGAGGCTATCAGAACAATCATAGGCTAGACAATTATGGTTTAGCCATTACGATCTCGAGGTAGATAAACTCCTGTAACCCCTATACTCTTCGAATACAATCAAGTAGGACGTAGGGTTTTACCTCCTTTAAGAGGGCCCGAACCTGGGTAAACACTGTGTCCCTATTGTCCCTTGTTACTATCGATCCTTAGACACACAGCTTGGGACCCCCTACCCGAGATCTGCCGGTTTTGACACCGACATTGGTGCTTTCATTGAGAGTTTCATTGTGTTGTCGACAAAAAAATCAATGGGTCGCCTCGTAATGAACGACGACGTTGTTTCCAGGGAGACTTTTCTCCCTGGCCAACTCTTTGTGTTTGGCGACTTTGTGTGCTATGTGCCAACTCGACTGGTCACCTTGAGCAGGTCGACAGCTATGCCCCTGGTCACCAGATCAGCTTTGGAAGCTTGAACTTAATCGCCGATATCTGAGGAGACCTGATCTTCGAGGGGTTCACGGCCTCTGCCGTCGCTCCCCACCCACACAAAGGAGGCCCCTCAGATCTACTGTTAGATCCCGTCTAGGGGTCGATGCTCGTGTACGCCTCGGCCTTAGATCCGGGGTAGACCACTTTGTCCGAAGACGGGAGTGTGAACCCCGCCGGACTCTCTCCCTTCACGGAGCTTCTAGCTGGAAACCTAGATGCGACCACGCCGTCCGCGGACCCGGAGTCAAACGGGACTCTCCCCGTCATTGGGAAGCCAGACTCGCCTCTGGACACCAGCTCCGAACTCTTGAGGTCTGCATCTCTCGGGCTCGGCCAAGTGGTTATCAACGAGCCTAGCCCCGCAGATCCTCAGACGTCTGTCCAGCTTTCACTCTTAAACGAAACATTGGACTTACTCTCACCATCACGGAAATGTCACCTCCGATCTACACCCATCTTGAACTGGGGGCTGAGAGTAGGGAATTTTATGTCCCACCCACCACCCACTTAATAGCCACTGTCAAGGATCTAACCGACATGTTAGACTACGCCTCCGAAGACATCTATGGCATGGACGACGATGTCGAAGCCGAACCAGTTCAAAACCCGCCGATCACTGGGCGTTGGACAGCCACTTCTACTTATGATGTATACATGGTGGACATGCCTGAGAAGAAGGATGACGATGTCACTCAAGATCCAGATGAGGATAAGCCCGTCGATGAGCCACCAAAACGCCGACGTCAGCATCGCCGCTCACAATCGCGTCGGGAAATGGAAAGCAATACCGGCACCGGAGATAATAACACTCCGGACAACGCCGAAGACCAACCCGTTGAGCCTGTGTTCGAGCAGGATGAAAGGGAAGAGGGTCAATACAGCCTCGAAGAACTCGCCGATCACGAGGATTCAGAAGATAGTAATTACTTACCTATATCCGAAGAGTATGTTAGCCTCGGTAACAAAGATTTCATCGTCCCAGAGGAACCCCTCGAACAAGAGCGCTTCAAGCAACGGCTCATCGCCACTGCGCGGAGCCTAAAAAAGAAACAGTAGCAGATTCAAGCCGAACAAGATACGCTCGATGACGGATGGACCAAGGTCCTAGCCACCGAAGAAGGATATGGCTTTGAGTGCCAAACAAAAACTTATCCCAAACGCAGGCTACTGCCATAATTCGACGACAAGGCCTTTGAGCCAATACCGTCAAAATACAATCAGGCTGATCAACTAGACCGACCACCACATGGACGGGGCAAAACGACTAATTATGCCAAACACTGGCCCGCACCCCCTCGTCGTAGAGGCAAGGAGACAGTGGCTCCGGGATACACGTACGACTTACGTCAGGACCTGGCCAATAGAGCCAGCCAGACCAGATCAATATATGGATCAAGAGGACATGCCTCAGCACGAGATGATGGCCATCAAGCCTGGCACGACAAACATAACCAAGTCCGGGATCAGCATCGAACACAGATGTCATCCGAACTCCGTCGCGATGTCGCCCGGTATAGAGGTGCCACACACCCTATGTGCTTTACAGATGAGGTAATGCGGCACCAATTTCCAGAGGGGTTCAAAACTGTGAACATCAAGCAATACGATGGAACGACGGATCCCGCCGTACGGATTGAAGATTTTCTTCTCCACATTCACATGGCTCGCGGAGATGATCTCTACGCCATTAAATACCTCCCTCTAAAGCTGAAAGGACCAGCACGGCACTGGTTGAACAACCTCCCAGAGAACTCCATTGGAAGTTGGGAAGACTTATAGGATGCTTTTCGGGACAACTTTCAGGGCACTTATGTCCGGCCACCGGATGCTGATGACGCGAGTCACATAATCCAGCAACCCAGAGAGTCAGCTCGCAAACTTTGGAATCGGTTCTTAATTAAAAAGAACCAAATCATGGACTATCTGGACGCCAAGGCCTTAGTGGCATTTAAGCACAGCGTCCGTGACGAATGGCTCGCCTGACACCTCAGTCAGGAAAAGCCAAAGACCATGGCAGCTCTTACTGCACTCATGACCCGCTTCTGTGCGGGCGAAGATAGCTGGTGGGCTCATAGAAGCAACAGTAGAAGAGACCCCGGCACCTCCGAGGCCTGGGATGGCAATGGAAGGCCACAACGCAGCAAAAACAAGCGTCAGAGTAACAACGAAGAAATAGAGGATACGATAGTAAACGTCGGATTCAGTGGCTCTAAACCTAGTCAATGGAAGAAGTTGTTCAAAGGTAACAGGGACTGTCCATCCAACCTGGAAAAAATAATAGAGAGCTTGCCAGATTCATGGCACCCCTGACAAGCCTGCCAACCACACCAACAAAAACTACCGGGTTTTCAAACAGGCCAGAAAATTAAATGCCAAACATAAGGGGAAAGGACCTCACAACGAGGACGATGATGAGCCTCGCCCACCACACACTAGGGGACAGAAACAGTTTCCCCCAAGGTGAAAACAATGAACATGATCTATGTCACCCACATCCCCAAGAGGGAGCGTAAACGCGCATTAAGGGACGTCTACGCCGTAGAGCCTGTCGCCCAAAAATTCAACCCGTGGTCAGCTTGTCTGATCACCTTTGGTCGCAGGGACCACCCAAATAGTATCCGTCACGGAGGTTCGGCGGCCCTAGTACTCAATCCTATCATTGACATATACCATCTTACTAGAGTCCTTATAGACAGCGGCAACAACCTCAACTTGATTTACAAAGATACTTTCCATAAGATGGGTATCGACCCGTCAAGAATCAAGCCTAGTAACACTACCTTTAAAGGAGTGATACCCAGCATGGAGGCCCGCTGCATGGGCTCCTTAACACTGGAAGTAGTATTCGGCTCTCCAGACAACTTCCGAAGCGAAGAATTGATCTTCGACATCGTCCCTTTTTGCAGTGGTTATCATGCACTGCTCGGACGAACTGCTTTCACCCGCTTTAATGCAGTCCCGCACTATGCCCATCTAAAGCTAAAAGTGCCTGGACCTCATGGCGTCATTATAGTAAATGGGAATATGGAGCACTCCCTCCGTACTGAGGAGCATACCGCGACCCTAGCAGCTGAGGTACAGGGCGGCCTCATCAAACCGAATAACTCATTGGTCATCAAAACCCATGACACTGCTAAACGTGTCTGACCCATGTTACAAGGCGGTAGCTCGGTGGAGCCGAAGTTTCTATAGCAGTTTAGCCTCCGCCGATCGCCCCATAAGGCTGCGGCATACATACAACGTGTACATAACTACGCACTTAAAATACCTTGGGTAGCGTCGGAGGCACACTACGGAAAAAGGTCCATAGTACGGTTTGACCCTATTCGGATCTCAAATATTTTTTCCCACTATAGGTTTGTTAAGAAACCTACCTGATCTACGGCTGTACGAGGGCTCTTTTCCAGGTCCCTCTTTCTAGATGACGACCATTATACTCCTCCTCTACAAGGATGTCTCACCAAGGAGAAACGGCGCAGACATGCAGCGGGGCGTCATTGGGATCTTCAAACCACTACTTTTAGGCCCTGTGTAAACCTTTCCCTTGTGTAAATTTTTGGCATGTAAAATGGCCTCGATATTTATGGCATTATCTGTAATAACACGATTCAATGTATTAATCAGGGTATAACGGAAGCAGTTGGTCACCACTTTTGTTTGGCATTCACTCTATTTCATATTACCATTTGTATTCCCTCCCTACTTCACACTGCAACACGTGCTTTAGTCCGGCCTTAACACCGGGGGCTGTATTCGGCCATGCACATTTCAAGTCCAAACACCTATAGGGAACTCTTTGGTGTCCCGAATATTGCATTATATGCATTGGCTTGGAATCATGTCTTTGGTCTATAGTTGGGTTGCCCGGCTCCTGTGCTTACCACCTTACTTTCTGCTCGTTCGGCTAAGGTAGTAAAGGGAGAACTACTGCGGTTGTATTACTGGTTCATTCGGTCAAGTACCTCAGTAGAGAAAACCAAAAATTGACTGTCATGATAGGCGAGAGCTGGTCGACGATTCGGCGACTTAGTATTATACTACAAATCATTAGTGATTCACCCCGTGTTATACGAGAGGCTAGTCTTCATCCAGCCGCGTGGAAAACGCACAAGGGGCTAGTAATTAGCTCCACAGTCAAACTCCAATGGCTAAGTGAAAGTAATAAAGCCGCATAGTCCGATTGCCTGGTTCACCTCGTGGACACTGATGACCCACAAGTATATGGGATCAATTGTAGATCTTTTTGATAAGTAAAAGTGTCGAACCCAACGAGACGCAGAAGGAAATGACAAGTGGTTTTCAACAAGGTAATGTCTGCAAGTGCTGAAATACTAAGTAATAGAGTAGTTTGATAGCAAGATAATTCGCAACGAGCAAGTAACGATAATAGTAACAAAAGTGCAGCAAGGTAGCCCAATCCTTTTGAGGCAAAGGACAGGCCGAGACAATCTCTTATGATAAGAAAAGCGTTCTTGAGGGTACACGGGATTTTCATCTAGTCACTTTCACCATGTTGGTTCGATTCGTGTTCGGTACTTTGATAATTTGATACGTGGGTGGACCGGTGCTTAGGTGCTGTTCTTACTTGAAAAAACCTCCTACTTATGATTAACCCTCCCGCAAGCATCCGCAATTACGAGAAAAGTATTAAGAATAAATTCTAACCATAGCATTAAACTTTTGGATCCAATCAGTCCCTTACGGAATAGCGCATAAACTAGGTTTAAGCTTCTGTCACTCTCACAACCCATCATCTAATTGCTACTCCACAATGCATTCCCTTAGGCCCAAATATGGTGAAGTGTCATGTAGTCGACGTTCACATGACACCCCTACGGGAATCACAACATACATACAATCAAAATATCGAACACATATCAAGTTCACATGATTTCTCCCCTGACCTCAAGAACAAAGGTAACTACTCACAAATGATAATCATGCTCAAGATCATAGGGGTATTAAATAGCATATTGGATCTGAACATATAATCTTCCACCAAATAAACCATATAGTAATCAACTACAAGATGTAATCACTACTAGTCAGCCACAAGCTCCAATCTATAGTTTCTGTAACAAGATTGGACACAGGAGATGAACTAGGGTTTGAGATGAGATGGTGTTGTTGAAGATGTTGATGGAGATTTCCCTCCCCAAGATGGGAGAGTTGTTGGTGATGATGACTTCCCCCTTCGGGAGGGAAGTTCCTCCGATGGAATCGCTCTGCCGGAGGGCAAAAGTGCTCCTGCCCAAGTTCCGCCTCGAGACGGAGGCGCTCCATCCCGAAAGTCATCTCCTTATTTTTTTCTAGGTCAAAATGACTTATATACCAGAAGATGGGCACCGGAGGTGGGCCTGGGTGAGCACAACCCACCAGGGCACGCTTGGGCTCCCTAGCGCACCCATGTGGGTTGTGCCCACCTGGTGGGTCCCCTCTGGTACTTATTTGCTCCAATATTCTTCATATATTCCATAAAAATTCTCCGTGAAGTTTCAACTTGTTTGGAGTTGTGCAGAATAGGTAGCCTGACGTAGCTTTTTCAGCTCCAGATTTCCAGCTGTTGGAATTCTCCCTCATTGTGTATACCTTGCATATTATGAGAGAAAGGGCATTAGAATGACTCCAAAAATCATTATTGTGGATAAAAACATCATAAATAACAGTAGGAAAAATGATGCAAAATGGACGTATCAGCTCCCCCAAGCTTAGACCTTACTTGTCCTAAAGTGAAAACCGAAATAAAAAAACATGTCCACATGCTTAGAGAGAGAGGGGTTGATAAAAACAAAATACGGACATAGAAGCATCATGTTGATTATTATAACAGCAACAAACTTAAACATAAGACTCTTATCATAGGACTTTTATCATAGACTTCTCATGAACAAGTGACAATTCATCACACTATTGAAGTATAAAGCAAAAACTCTATTAGAACCTAACGAACTATGTTCTCAGTCAACTTTGCAACTACAATTCATCATCTTTTCAGGAAGGGTCATGTATCGGAGCCTTTAGGCAAGTCCACATACTCAACCATCATATAGTATTCCATGATTGCTAACACTCACCGCGTACACATGAGCAAAACGTTTCAACCAGACACATAGAAAGATAGGGGCTTGTAGTTTTGCCTCCCAAGGTATTCACCTCAAGGGTGATGTCAACAATAATAACTCATGCTATCTATATTCAACTGAACATATGTGCCTAGATCTTTCCTCACCACATGATGCTTGCCAAAGGAGAAAATAAAAAGGAATAGAGAGAAAACTTTTGACTCTTTGCATAAAAGTAAATACATAAAAGTAAAAGATAGGCCCTTCACAGAGGTAAGCAGAGGTTGCCATGTGCTTATTTGTTTGTATGCTCAACCCCTTAGTGCAAAAGAACGTCTTGTTGCATTGCTCCTTGTGATAGCAACCTTTATTATGCAGTTTGTCGCTTTTATTCTTCACCATCACAAGTTCGTACAACGCTCAATTTTATCTTACACTAAATGATTTCACACTTTTAGAAGCAATTTTTATTGCCTTTTTGCAATGATGACAACTTACTTGAGGGATCTTGCTCAATCCCTAGGTAGGTATGGTGGACTCTTGAAAATAAGATTTGGGTTTAAGGTTTTTTGGATGCACAAGTAGTATCTCTACTTAGTGCGGAATTTTTGGCTAGCAAAGATAGGGGGCAAGCACCACATGTTAAAGGATCCATGACAATATGACTTCTATGTGAATATAAACAAACATAAACCATTAGGTTTTGTTCCTTGTCCAACGTCAACAACTTTGGCATATAATATTTTGATGAGGGCTCACAATCACAAAAGATTTCTAGGATAGTATATTTATATGTGAATCTTCTCTTTCCTTATTAATTCTTTCATGAGTTGCATCATTGACTAATGCTATCACTGGTACGCGTTGGTGCTATACAAACGGTTTTTAACCCCTTTCCGCGACGGCATTTGGAACCGTCACCATGTGAGTGTGTGCGATAGGGGGTCCTTCCTACACGACCCAGAAATCGTCGGGGATAGGCCCTCCTGGGACACAGGCTGGAGCTGTGTGTGATCGGGTGAGGCATCAAAACCCAATCATTTCCGTAGGTATGTACATCCCACATGGTAATCCGAGATAAACATTTCCGTAGGTATGTACATCCCACACGGTGAAACCCAGAAAAACATTTCCGTTTGTATGTATATCACACACAGTCAATCCAAGGAATACGTTTCCGTTCTTATGTACATCCCACACAGTCAATCCAGGAAAAACGTTTCCGTTTGTATGTACATCCCACACAGTCAATCCAGGAAAAACGTTTCCGTTTGTATGTACATCCCACATAGCTTTATGTATACGCTCGTGTGTGAAAGGTGTAACTATCACACAGGCTCTGCCTTGGTTAACTGTTTTCTTTCATTAACTACATCACACATGATTTGATGTAAAAAACTGTGTGGCATTGGGCTATCCATCACAAGCGCTTTTACTGCCAGAACCGTTTGCAAAGTTGCATGACCGTCTGTTCTCTTTTTATTTTTGCCTGTAATTTATCATTCGAATTGGAAATTTGGAAATATGAAACGTGCAATTCAAATTCTCAGCACAATGGTTCAACAACGAATCCATAAATAAAATCGCCAGTACAATATGTACAGTAATTACAGGATTAGGTAGCAATTAACTATGATGAACCACAATATTTAAAGGCGGTAAAGGTGAAGAGACAAGTGTAAATTATTTTGACTGCCGACGGTGTTGAAGAAGCGGAATGCCCATAATGTGCCTTCCTGCATGCCATAGGCACGAACCACTTTTGTCCAACCACTTGTGACGATCGTCTGCCATCCTTCACCGTCTTCAGGAAGACTTCTAGAGCATTATCATGGTAGCATGAATTATATACTTTAACCTTAGTTGCCTCCACTCCGGTCATGTAGTTTGCAAGGTAATCATTAGTAAATAGCTTTGAAAACCACTGAAAAGAGAAAAATATCATATATTGAGCTCTAATAGAGTAACTTGTTGTGGGCAGGGGGAAAAGGCAACACATTACTTACCATCCTAAAGTTCACTGTTGTCTTCGACAAAGTGTAAATAAAGAGCTTAATTCCAATCACCCGTTTCTTTCGCGTAACAATCTTTCTTAGATTCCTCACTTGACGCTTGTTCATGAATATCTCATTGCCACATACGCAAAAGGGATCGAAGCGTGGATCAGTATCGCTCATATATGTACCTACAAGCAACCAGTAAATGTTAGAAGCTAAACTGAGATTGCACAAATGATGTAAAATACAACTACCTATGTTCCTAAGTACAAGTATTTTTTTTGAGATTTCAATATGAACTACATACGGATGTATATAAAATTATAGATATAGTTTAGATTAGAAGCTAGATTCACTCATTTTGCTCCTTATGTAGTCTATATTGTAATCTCTAAAAATACTTATATTTAGGAATAGATGGTGTATAAGACATGGGATGCAGCTAACCTTGACGGCAGACAACAACATCGCCCATTGTAGCCCCATGTAAGTACATGGAAAGCCAATGTTAACTACAACAGGGTTAACATCCACCAAAAATAGCAAATGGTAATAAAACATCAGCATATGTAGTGATATCTTCATTTCGAAATAGTAGCACGGTAGCAAAGGGATGGATTAAGAAATGGATACAACTGTTAATTGCAACAGGCTTAACAACATCCTAATTCATGTTTTGTAAGTTTGTAGCCATTGAAATACAACTCTTTAAAAATGGATACAACTGTTAATTGCAACAGGCTTAATGGCCATTGAAATCGATACTGGTAAAAATGCAATTGGTAGAGTTAAACATCACAGAGCAGGTGCTGCCAGAGCAGATAATGGCCCAATTGTCTATAAAAAGGTAGGGAAAATAGCTAAAACGTGTTAGGCATTTTTACTACAACATGCTTAATACATTGACCATACAAAACATAGCCATTAATTGCAACTGGTATTGGTAAGATTGAACTGGTGAGTACATACTTGGTAAGTCCTGAGAGGTAGTTGCTGGGGCACTTCATCTTGGCCAGAGCTTGCCCAAAGTCAGCGATGGCGGAGGCGAGCTGTTCCTCCGGGTCGAAGCGTGGATCAGTGCCACTCACATGTGTACCTACAGGCAACCAGTAAATGGTAGAAGTTAAGCTACAATTGCACAAATTATGTGAAATATTGTAAGACATGGGATGCAGCTAACCTCGACGGAAAACAACAGCATCGGCCGTTATGACCCTGCGTAAGTACATGGACAGGCATGTTAAGTAGAACACGGTTAGCATCCACCAAAAATAGCAAATGGGCAGCATCTCTAGTATATCTTCATTGCGGAGAGTAGCATGATAACAAATGGATAGATTAAAAAATGGATATAATTGTTAATTGCAACAGGCTTAACAACATCCTAAGTTATGTTTTGTAAGTTTGTAGCCATTGAAATACAACTGTTTAAAAACGGATTCAACTGTTAATTGCAACAGGCTTAATAGACATTGAAACCGGTACTGATAAAAATGCGATTGACATAGTTAAACATCACAAGGCAGGTGCTGCCAGAGCAGAGAATGACCCAGACGTCTATAAAAAGGTAGGGAAAGTAGCAAAAACATGTTAGGCATGTTTACTAGAACATGCTTAATATATCGACTGCACAGAACGTAGCCATTAATTGCAACTGGTATTGGTAAGATTGAACTGGTGAGTACATACTTGGTAAGTCCTGAGAGGTAGTTGCTGGGGCACTTCATCTTGGCCAGAGCCCTCCCAAAGTCAGCGACAGCGGAGGTGAGCTATTCCTCCGGGTCAAAACACGGATCAGTGCCACTGACATGTGTACCTACAGGCAACCAGTAAATGCTAGAAATTAAACTGCAATTGCACAAATTATGTGAAATATTGTAAGACATGAGATGCAGCTCACCTTGGCGGCAAACAAAAGCATCGACCGTTATGACCCTGCGTAAGTACATGGACATGCATGTTAAGTACAACAGGGTTAGTATCCACTAAAAATAGCAAATGGCCATCATCTCTAGTGATATCCTGAGTCATGTATTGTAAGTTTGTTGCTGGTATTGGTGAAATTGAGCTGGACACGATAATATTTGAACATCACACGGTGTGCAGTACTGAAATAAACAAGGCACGGACATGCTTAATACATCAACCGTACAAATCATAGCCGTTGCAAGTTGTATTGGTATGATTTAGCTGGTCAGCTCTTACCTGTTAAGTCCTGGGGGGTAGTCGCTGGGGGACTTCATCTGGGCTAGAGCCTGCACCATGTTGGCGGCGGCGGCGGAGGCGAGGTGTTCCTTCGGGTCAACACACACAACGGCCATCACGCCATGGACCTCCATCAGCTCCTGGCGGTGGGGATTTGGAGGCATGAGGATGTTTCGCAGGCGCCATTTAAGCAATCAGGTCGGGGTTGTGATAGAGATTGATGGGTTACCTACCTGGATCTGAGCAGAACGTAGATGTGGTTGAAGTTGTGGTTGCGACGGTGACGGTTTGAGATGCCAATAGGGGGAGGCGCGAGAGGGGGGGATACTGAGGGTGAGGATGTGGTTGGAGGAATAAATTCCGAAATCGCGCGCCTAATGAAAATTTCGCTGCGAAACTTGAAACTTGGGCGGGGGAAACACACAACGTAGACGAAGCGCGTAAAATACTCGTGTGCGAGAAATAAGAAAGTTGGCAAATCCCGTCTTCAAAAAAATTTACACGTGTACTTAATTTTTTGTCAATGGTACGCCTAATTTATGGACGAGTCTACCGAGCGGCCGGCTGCTCGCTAGCCTACGCGAGCGGCCGGCCTAAACTGGAATTTTTCTGTCCCCTAATCCGTAAAAGGTAATAGTATGTCCCCCTAATTGATATATAAAAAATTAATCCATAAGTACCATGTAGACGGAAAGTATTACAAAAGAATCCAAGTTAATAGGTGTGAATGCATTTAATTCGAGTTTTTAAATTTTTTAAAAGTCATAATTGTTAAACTGCGTGTCGAATTAAGATCCGTTTTCACCGTTGGAACCCTCGCGACGTGCTCTTCGAAACTAGGTCCCGCATGGGTATGTTTCGATGAATTATTTTTTTGTGCAACTTAGTCTCCGTTTGGTGCAACTGTTTAGCCATCGATGTGCAACTAGCTGACATACGATGTGCAACTTTTTCTTGTAACTGTGGACATGCTTGGCACCATCCCATACTACTCTCTAACAGTGAAATGTGCAATTTCGCCTGCTGAACCTATGCCCTGGCCAACTGTTAGGTAGTTGCCGCACATGTGCAGCCCCGCCGCCGGGCGTGAGTATTACAAAAGCACATGTGCAACTATGCCGACAAGAGTGTGCAATTCCGAGGCCAGGCGTGAACACCTCCCACGACAATTCGTGTGCGACTATGCAGACGAGATTATGCGACTCTGTAGCCATGCATGTGCGACTATACCGACGGGAGTGTGCAACTCCGCGGCCGGACGTGAGCACCTCCCACGGCAATTCGTGTGCGACTATCCGGACGAGATTGTGCGACTCAATGGCCATGCACGTGCGATTATGCTGACTAGAGTGTGCAACTTCGCGGCCAGGCGTGACCACCTCCCACGGTAATTCATGTGCGACTATCCGGACGAGATTGTGCGACTCTGTGCCCATGCATGTGTGACTATGCCGACGAGAGTGTGCAATTCTGCGGCTAGACGTGAACACCTCCCACGGCAATTCATGTGCGACTATGCAGACGAGATTGTGCGACTCTGTGGCCATGCATGTGCGACTATGCCGACGAGAGTGTGCAACTCCACGGCCCGACGTGCGCACCTCTCACGGCAATTCGTGTGCGACTATCTGGACGAGATTGTGCAGCCGACTATGCCGACTAAAGTGTGCAACTCCGCGGCCAGGCATGAACACCTCCCACGGCAATTCGTGTGCGACTATGAAGACGAGATTGTGCGACCATGCCGACGAGAGTGTGCAACTCTGCGCCCAAGCGTGACCACCTTCCACAACAATTAGTGTGCGACTATGTAGACGAGATTGTGCGACTCTGTGGCCATGCATGTGCGACTATGCCAACGAGAGTGTGCAACTCCGCGGCCAGACATGAACACCTCCCACGGCAATTCGTGTGCAACTATCCGGACGAGATTGTGCGACTCTATGGCCATGTATGTGCGACTATGCATACAAGAGTGTGCAACTCCACGGCCACAAATGCGGGACTATTCCGATGAGAGTGTGCAACTCCAGGGCCACGCATGTGCGACTAAACCAACGAGAGTGTGCAACTCAGCGGCCCGCATGTGCGACTAAACGACGAGAGTGTGCAACTCCGCGGCCCCGCATGTGCGACTAAACCGATGAGAGTGTGCACCTCCCACAGCCTTGTGCACGCGACTATGCAGGCGAGAGTGTGCAACCCCGCGGCCGCGCATGTGCGACTATACCGACGAGAGTGTGCAACTCCGCGGTCGTTTGTGCACCTCCCGCAGTCGTGCGCGTGCGACTATGCGGGCGAGTGTGTACCACCCCGTCGCTACGCATGTGCGACTATGTCGACGAGAGTGTGCAACTCCGCTGTCGTGTGTGCACCTCCCGCAGTCGTGTTCGACTATGCGGGCGAGAGTGTGCCACCCCATGGCCACGCATGTACGACTATGCCGACGAGAGTATGCAACTCCATGATCGTGCGTGCACCACTTGCAACCGTGCGCGTGCGACTATACGGGCGTGAGTGTGCAACCCCACGGCCATGCATGTGCTACTATGTCGATAAGAGTGTGCAACTCCACGGCACACATGTGCAACAATGTAGTTTCTTCAGAAAATAGAACAATAAAAGTCTGAATTTTTTGAAAACTTGATGTATTCCAACAGATGGGCTAGCATGTTCAGTATTTAGATAAACTACAAAGCACAAATCAGCTGAATCCACTAGTACCTGTAGAGCATCAAATCGGCTGCAGAGCGATACGCGCCAAATCGACTACAGACCTGAAATGATCATATCCAACTCAGAACTATTATGTGTGCAACTATAATTATTGTTAACGCCAACAAAAAATTAGTAGCATATTATAGCTGCCCAAACACAATACTTCCGCTTCTTCTTTTGCTAAATTCAGTAGCATATTCAACAGCCCAAAGCACATACATAGCACCATCTTCAGTAGGAAAAAGAAAATTCAGCAACACTCCATAGGAGCAACAACATATGCATCAACACAAAAATTCACTAGCACCGCGACCAAAGCAACGGTAGAACTCCAGCCTATGCTGGTCTTGCAACACGCATGAAGTAGGTCCCTGCTAGCTAGTGCTTTCCCTTCCCTTGTAACTTACCTCCTGCGTTCAGAAATGCGTCAAGAACAAAAGCAACAAGAATCCTGTGTAATCTGTGCGATGGTAATCAGGTGCATGCTAAACCTTTTCTCAGTTGCTTCTTATTTTTGTCCTATTTTATCATCATCAAACAAGCAGGTGGGAGGGAATGGGCTCAATCAGGACGGAGGGGAATAAACTCGGACGACATCAGAGGAAGGAGACGACGGCCGCATCTCGTCGAGGATGATGGCCATCCCGTCGACTCAGAGGCCGTATCCCATCGACGACGGAGGGGAACGGCGGCGATGGGACTGGATCCGGTAGGGGAAGGAGCAACAGAACGGTAGGCGGGATGTCGTGGTGGGGGCTGGTGGCGGCGCGGCCAAGCCTCCCCTCAGTCGGTGGAGCGCGGTGGCCAGCCGGTGGAGGTTTCTGGTGGTCGGCGTTGAGGGGAGACGCCAGTGAGCCCCCTTCGATCCAGATCTGTGAGGAAGGGAGAATAGAGAGAGAGACGGGTTGGGAAAGAACGAAAGAGAGGTAGGTTGGCTGCCGACCAGATGGCACCTGAAGTGGGGACGGACACGCGTGATAGAGATCGTGTGGTTCCTAGCCGGCCGCTCGATCGCGTCAAATCGTGCGCGGCCACTTTTTAGATTTTAGCCTAATTTATTACTCCCTCCGTCGCATCGTAGTACAATTCTCGTCAGGCTACGCTTTCTTTTAGTGCCTGTTCGGTTTCACTCCACTCCCTCGACTCCGCTCCCGGAGTGGAGCAGGCTGTAGCTCGTTTTCACAGAGCGGCTCAAGCCCAGCTCTACAGCTCCGCGGAGTGGAGCGGGGCGGAGTGATTCCAAACAGGGCTTTAGTTTTCCATTTTTACCCTCGCGCTCACTCGCAGCCGCCGACACACAATCTCTCGCAATTATCCCCTCGCTCCCACTCTCTGGCCTCCGCTTCACGCCTCCGCCGTGTCACCCGCACCGCCGCTCGCCTCCGCCGCGTCGCCCGCACCGCCGCTCGCCTCCGCCTTGCCTCTGAATCCCCGTTCCCCTCACTCAATCGCATCTCTCCTCGCCCGCATCTCGTCTGTACAAGCTCTGTTTTTTCGCCTGTGTCGCCTCTCCATCTCGTCCCCGTCGCCTCTCCCTCTCGTGCATGTAGCCTGCACCTCTTGTCCGCGTCGCATACATCATCCAGGAGCTGGACCTGCTGGTCGCGCGGGAGGAGCTCTGCCGGCAGCTGGATCTGCTGGTTGCGATTCATCTCTGCCGTCGCGGTGGCGTCCACCAACTCCGATATCGAGGCCTCCAAGATGGCCGCGGCCATGGCGCTGGCCACGGAGATGCTGGCTTCTTCCAAGTGACGGGCCACGGCATGCCTCTGCAGTCGACGGCCGCGACGCTGGTGGCGGTTCGGGACTTCCACGAGGCCCCTGGCGGCGAGGGCATCGAGAAGGCAAGGCCGTCGACTTGGACTTGCATCAGTCCACCCTGGCCAACTGGCGCGACCGCATAGCCCCTAACCCGACCTGCCGGTGAGCCCTCTGCAAATTTCAGCAAGTAATTTTGTCAATCTGCAAGCTGAGAACATGCATACATGCACACACATTGATTTGTTGTTTGAGTACGCGGAGCAGGTGAGGAATCTGGGGAACACTCTGCTCGAGCTGCTGTCGGAAGCCTTGGGCCTGAACCCGAGCTGCTGAAACGCTTAAGAAAAGGTACAGACTACACATATGTGCAGTATTACATTCAATTATGGATCAATATTCAGAACATTCAGCTGTACAGACTAAACATCTTTCAGTCATGCATGTATCTAAATTCATTTAGTTACTGCTTGTAAAGTTCACTGAAGTTACTGCTTGAGAAGTTCATGGAGCTAAATTTATTTGTTTGAAGTCCATTGTTTGTTTGTGCATACTCCAGTACTCATGGAGTTAAATTTATTCAAAAGTTCATGGAGTAAGCTTCAGTTTAAGTATTCACTGGGTAGGATTCAATTAACTTCACTGTAACTTGGAAGATGATGTAGAAATGCATAGTACTAGTAGTAGTAGTACTCTGAAAAATTAGAGTAGATGATGTGGAGAAGTGCATGGATGAACCCATGGCAAAGCCATGTAGAGAAGTGCATGGATGCCCAAAAATTCTGAAAAAAGTCTCATGCACTGAAGTTTGTCTTTTTTGCGGAGGCAAACCCAACAGAGAAGTGCATTGGTTTTTGTTGATGCCCAATTTTTTTTGTATGTTTTGACATTTTAAAACATGTTTAAAATGCATTTTTAAATGCATCAGAGACCATGATGCACGTCTACACTCAGATGATGTACTGCTACTCCTCTCCTTTCCTCTCCTCTCTCTCCTCTCATCTCCTTTTCTCTCCTTTCTATCCTCTCCTCTCCTCTCCTCTCTCAGAATCCAGAAACAATTTTGAGAAATAAAAATAAATTCAGAAACAACTTTGAGAAATTCACAATGGAGTTATCCACATCATCAATTAAAAATATATGGAGTATGGATTACACCTACACAAGGAGTACAAACATATGAATCACAAGCCTTTCCACACAAGCAACTAGCCTCTCCACAAAAAGCCTCTGATCACAAGCAACAAGCCTCTCCACAAAAAGCCTCTGATCACAAGCAACTAGCCTCTCCACAAAAAGCCTCTGATCACAAGCAACTAGCCTCTTCACAAGCATCATGGTCTCTGATCACAAGTGTTCATCTTGTTCTAGATTCTCTAAGGCGTTGTAATACACTTCGCGGGGGAAATGAACACTAGGAGGTAGAATTCCAAGCCTTTCAAGTCTTGCTTTGTTCACATGCGGAATTTTGTAAGCATTTCCTCCTGCATGATTCATTATTTCCACCATACATGTTTGCAAGGTTAGGAAGATTCTGTTCAGTTTTCCAACTTCACAGTCATCGAATTCTTCCTGGACCCCTTAAATTAGCTGCGGGATAGTGGTAGGCGCTCTGCAGTCCGTTAGAGACTCGAGGGATCTGAAGTACCCAAGGTCAAGAGCATTCAAGTCGGGAGAATTTGGGGGTTGTTGCATTAGTTTGATGTCCATACCCGTCTCAGCCACTGCTTGTGCAAACTCGACGTCATTTGGTAGAATGTGTGTTCTTGCGTTGTCCTGTTGGATGAAGACTGTTTGTCCAACATCTTCAGCAGGCCACACATCTTTTATTGCGGGAACAACTTTCTCAATCATGTATTGTCTCATGACTACTCTGTTCACCATCAGTGACTTGATTTCTATCACTCCTCGTTCTCTATTTTCACTTCTCCTTTGTGCTGCAACTTCCGTGATGAAAGGCCAAACCCCAATATTTCCTGAGAATGTGACATTCCCGTCAGCGTCGTACCTGGGCCTGGCAACTGCAGTGAGAAACATCACTTTTCCAATCTTGTTTGGAACTGGTCTGGTCGGGTCTTCTTCATCCGGCAATAGGTAGTAGTTTCTGTCCTTTTTGGTCATCATGAACCACTTTTCATCAATATGTACAATGTTGTGCATACTATTGAAGCTAATTCTTTCATTCCCTAGGGTTGTCTGGTCTATCATCGACATGCAAAATTTAACCCTTTCTCTCTTATTCTTCTCTTTCAAAGGAGGCTTCACCCTGTTGGAGTGCCTGTTTATCTTTTTAAGTTGGAAGTTCCTGTGTAGTGTGGTCCGGCTGACACCGAGTGCAGTAGCAAGTGATCTTATGGTCGACCTTCTGTTCAGTGGAACTGTTGGGATTTGTGATAGAAAGCCATCAATCGCTTTTCTGCCGCAATTTATTTTTTTCTTGTTTGACACGTCCACCTCCTGACCAAGAGCAATTTGTTTCTTTGCTGTCCTCCAAATTGACCGAATAAGTTGGATGTGTACATCAAACAATGCAGCCACATACTGCTTATCCTTCCCATTCAAGTCCCCACCTCTTTTCATACTTGGGGCTTGCATAGCCATGTAAGCGGCATACCTCTTCTCATCTGTTAGTGATTTTCTTTGCCTCTTTGGTTGATCAACACCTACAATAGCAATGTAACAAGAAAATGCACTTAGGTGAATATAAAATCAGCAAAATGCACTTAACTACTCCTAGGTGCATTTAAATTCAGCAAACTGCTTAGTGCATTTAAATTCAGCAAAGTGATTTTAAAATGCAACTAGGTGCATTTAAATTCAGCAAAGTGAATTTACTTAACTAAGTTCAGTTAACATGAAGTATACCTTCTGCTTCTACTTGTATTTGTTCTTGTTCATCTTGCATATTCATATCTTCTTCTTGCATATTAACATCATCATCATCTTCTTCTTGTGCAGGTGGAGTGCAGTTCAGATCTGGGAGAACCATCTTCTCTGCTGTAGAATTGACATTAACAAAGTTAATTTTGGAGCTGGAGTTCAACAGTTTGGAGCTGGAGCTACAGGTAAACATGTTACTCTACTTTACTCCTAGGAGCTGGAGCTACAGGTGGAGTATAAATTGACACTCATTTGACAGTATGCATGGATGATTTCTTTCATGGAAAGTTTATTGACTTATTGCCATTTGCTGAGTGTTGACTGCAAGTGTAACTTCTTTGGCATTTTGAATTCCCTGCTGTTGACAGTGTACTCCATATGCAAATTATGAAAATTCCTACTCATGCAAATTGCTACTGCTATTGACAGTATTGTTGCACTTAATAGTATACTCTTGCTGTCAAATTCATGCAAAAAGTATTTCTATCAAATTCATGCAAACAATTCAAGCATTATCGAATTAAATTTTCTGGAGTACCTTGTCTTTGTAACGTGAACCAATTCTCTCTCACAGGGACAGGAACCTTGCCAATTCTATCACAGGAACATGAACCAATCCTCTCTCACAGGAACATGAACCAATCCTCTCACAAGAACATGAAACAATCCTCTCTCACAGGAACTTCCAACTCTGCTTGTCTATTTCTCTCACAAGAACTTTGCTTCTCTGTTGATTTTCCTGATAATTGTTGTCATCTCTGCTTCTCAGTTGATGTTGCTGCTAGGTGCACTTTGTACTCTTCTTTTGATTTTGCTGCTGATTTTGCTACCAGTACCTGTGATCTTCTGCTGATTTCGCTGCAAGTACCTATGATCTGCTGCTGATTTTGCTGCTAGTAACTGTGATCTTCTGCTGATTTTTCCGCTTCTTTGTTGATTTTGCTGCAGCCCGGAGCACAGCAAGCAGCCGGAGCCGCTGGGCGTGGCGAGCAGGAGGCGCTGGGGCCTGGGCGAGGAGGAGATGGGGGCCTGGGCGAGGAGGAGCTGGGGGCCTGGCGAGGAGGCGCTGGGGCCTGGGCGAGGAGGAGCTGGGGGCCTGGCGAGGAGGCGCTGGGGCCTAGGCGAGGAGCTGGGGGCCTGGGCGAGTACCCGGAGGTGCCGCGGCGAGGAGATGGGGGCGCTGTGGTGAGGAGGCAGGAGCCCGTGGGCGCCACATCGGCGAGGTGCAGGAGCTACGCGCGGGGAGGAATGGTGGTCGCTTGGGCACCTGGTGCCATGGAGGATTTTGAATTTGAATTCTCTAGTGCGTGGGATCGAGGAAGACGATCAGGGGAAAGACGATCGGGGGTTAGAAATGTCTTTTTGACACAAATCGATCTTGTCGGAAATCTGGAAAACGTTCTTATATTTCGGGACGGAGGGAGTAGGAAACATCGCATAGGTAACTGACTTATGGGTAAAAAACACAGACGGGTACGGCATAGAAACCGTGTGTTTTGTGATCTTCTAATGATTAACGCAAAAAAAACGCACACGGGCACACATGCTAATCAACGCTCAAAGCTCTCAAAGGATGCTCTTACCCACATTGTACATTAATACTACAAACTTAAAGTACTACTGGTAATTTGCTCTAATACTACAAACTTAAACTACTTCTTACATGCTGCCATCGGGGCATGCTGGCCAGACGCCGGCGTTCTCCTTCCCGGCCTTGTAGGCGGCAGCCCACCGTGCTTCGATCTCTGCCAAGCTCTCCTCACCACGGCATGCGGTTTCTTTTTTCTTGCGGCGGCGGGACTCTCTTTTCTTGACTGCTTTCTGCCTTTTCTGCTTCTTTTGTGAGGCTTTGGCCGCCTCTAGATCCACCACCCATTCGGCCATGGCAGCCTCAAAGTCCGCCCATGTAACTGTCTGGCTGCCGGCGGTGATGAACTCGGCGCAGCGATATGCCATCGCTTCCTTACCATGTGTGCGGTCACGGGCGGCGAGGAACACAGTGCAGCGGGATGCCATCGCTTCCTTACCACTTACTATGCGCCGCGGTGCCATGGACGACGCCTAGAGAGAGCTCTGGGACGGAGAGGCCGGGCAACCGTACAGTGCGGTGGTATTCAAGAGCTCAACAACAAATGACAACAGAAATTTGGCTTCCCTTACAATTTTGCTTGTTCGTTATCGCACACGGTTCATCTCCGTTGCTTCCGGAAACAGTGTGCGCCGAGCCTATTGTGTGTTGCGTTATGATTGGCCGGAACCCCAGCCACGCGGATCACGCATGTGCACCGTAGGATGCGCCGCAATAGAACGGCAACCCACGTCCCTCACATTACACCCGTGCACTGTAGCTGGATTGAATTTATATGCGCTAAATACCTAGAAAATGCACATAATCCCCTAAATATGGTAAATGAGCCCGCAAAAATGCCAAATTTGAACACGGTGATTTGCAAGGTGTATGTTCGTCGTAGAAAATACTCCAGGGCAAATAACGAAGAAAATACGGATTCCCCTTCAATCTTGGTGATTTCCCTCTCGAAAGCATGGGAATTCTTGGGTGATGGTTCGATTTATTAAGGTCGTGCATGGCGACATAAGCCAAACCTTCTCTAATTTTTACCAGTGCATGGTGAGGTCATACCATGGCACACCATGCCAGGCGTCATGTTTTTCAAGCATTTATTTCATTTTTTCTATAGTTGAAAACCCAATAAGCAAACGTTTGTGGGTCACTATTGCCACACATTTCATCGAAATATCTGTCCCTTCCTTGTAAAAGGCATGAGAATTTACTAAATGGCACGAGCATGGTTTCCAGGGCGTTCTTGTGCACCCTTTCATGCACCAATTGTTTGAACTTGAATTATGTGCATTAATGACTAGGAAATGCACATAATCCCCTAAATATGGCAAATGAACCCGGAAAAGTGCCAAATTTGAACACGGTGATTTGCACGTTGTATGTTCATCGTAGAAAAAAACTTGTGGACAAACGACAAAGGAAATTTGGATCCCCCTTCAATCTTGGTGATTTCCCCCTCAAAACCATGAAACTTCTTCGGTGATGGTTCGATTTATGAAAGGCGTGCATCATGACATAAGGAAAACATTCTCCAATTTTTACCTGGGCATGGTGAGGCCATACCATGGCACCACGCCAGGCATCATGTTTTCCAACCATGTGTTTCATTTTTTGTATAGTTGTTAACCCAGTAAACGATGCGTTTATGGTTGACTATTGCCACACATTTCCTTGAAATACCTGCCCATTCCTTGTAAAAGGCATGAAAATGTACTAAATAACACGAGCATGGTTTTCCTAACCATTCTTGTGCACCTTTTCATGCACCGATTGCTCGAATTTGAATTATGTCCATTAATGCCTAGAAAATACACATAATCCCCTAAATATAGTAAATGAGCCCAGAAAAATGTCAAATTTGAACACGTTGCATTTGAGGATGTATGTTGATTGTTGAAAAAAAAACTAAATGACAAACTAGGATGGAAATTTGGATTCCCCTTCAATCTTGGGGATTTCCCTCTCGAAAGCTTGGAACTTCCTCGGTGATGGTTTGATTTATGAAGGGCGTGCATGCATGACGACATAAGCCAAACCTTCTCAAATTTTTACCAGGGCATGGCGAGGTCATACCATGGCACCATACCGGGCGTCATGTTTTTTAAGCATTTATTTCATTTTTTCTATAGTTGAAAATCCAACAAACAAACAATTGTGGTTGACTATTGCCACACATTTCATCGAAATATCTGTCCATTCCTTGTAAAAGGCACGAGAATTTACTAAATAGCATGAGCATGGTTTTCCAGGCCGTTCTTGTGGACCCTTTCATGCACCGATTGTTTGAACATGAATTATGTGCATTAATGCCTAGAAAATGCACGTAATCCCCTAAATATGGCAAATGAACCCGGAAAATTGCCAAATTTGAACAGGGTGATTTGCAGGTTGTATGTTCATCATAGAAAAAAACTCATGGACAAAGCACAAATGAAATTTGGATCCCCCTTCAATCTTGGTGATTTCCCCCTCGAAACCATGAAACTTCCTCGGTAATGGTTCGATTTGTGAAAGGCGTGCGTGACGACATTTTTACCAGGGCACGGTGAGGTCATACCATGGCACGCCACAATGCGTCATGTTTTCCAAGCATGTATTTCATTTTTGTATAGTTGTTAACCCAGTAAACGATGCGTTTATGGTTGACTATTGCCACACATTTCCTTGAAATACCTGCCCATTCCTTGTAAAAGGCATGAAAATGTACTAAATAACACGAGCATGGTTTTCCTGACTGTTCTTGTGCACCTTTTCATGCACCGATTGCTCGAATTTGAATTATGTCCATTAATGCCTTGAAAATACACATAATCCCCTAAATATGGTAAATGAGCCCAGAAAAATGTCAAATTTGAACACGTTTCATTTGAGGAGGTATGTTGATTGTTGGAAAAAGACTGAATGACAAACTAGGATGGAAATTTGGATTCCCCTTCAATCTTGGGGTTTTCCCTCTCAAAAGCAAGGAACTTCCTCGATGATGGTTCGATTTATGAAGGGCGTGCATGACGACATAAGTCAAACCTTCTCAAATTTTTAGCAGGGCATGGCGAGGTCATACCATGGCACCATACCGGGCGTCATGTTTTTTAAGCATTTATTTCATTTTTTCTATAATTGAAAACCCAACAAACAAACATTTATGGTTGACTATTGCCACACATTTCATCAAAATATCTGCCCATTCCTTGTAAAAGGCACGAGAATTTACTAAATGGCACGAGCATGGTTTTCCAGGCCGTTCTTGTGGACCCTTTCATGCACCTATTGTTTGAACTTGAATTATGTGCATTAATGCCTAGGAAATGCACATAATTCCCTAAATATGGCAAATAAACCCGAAAAAGTGCCAAATTTGAACACGGTGATTTGCATGTTGTATGTTCATCATAGAAAAAAACTCATGGACAAAGCACAAATGAAATTTAGACCCCCCTTCAAACTTGGTGATTTCCCCCTCGAAACCATGAAACTTCCTCGGCGATGGTTCGATTTATGAAAGGCATGCATGACGACATTTTTACCAGGGCACGGTGAGGTCATACCATGGCACCACAATGTGTCATGTTTTCCAATCATGTATTTCATTTTTGTATAGTTGTTAACCTAGTAAACGATGCGTTTATGGTTGACTATTGCCACACATTTCTTTGAAATATCTGCCCATTCCTTGTAAAAGGCACGAGAATATACTAAATAGCACGAGCATGGTTTTCTAGACCGTTCTTGTGCACTTTTTCATTCACCGATTGTTCAAATTTGAATTATGTGCATAATTAATGCCTAGAAAATGCACATAATCCCCTAAATATGGTAAATGAGTTCGAAAAAATGTCAAATTTGAACACGTTGCAATTGAGGCTGTATGTTGATCGTTGAAAAAAAACTAAATGACAAACTAGGACGAAAATTTGGATTCCCCTTCAATCTTGGTGATTTACCTCTTGAAAGCATTAAACTTCCTCCGTGATGGTTCGATTTATGAAGGGTGTGCATGACGACATAAATCAAACCTTCTCAGCTTTTAACCAGGGCACGGTGAGGCCATACCATGGCACCATGCCAGGCGTCATGTTTTTCAAGCACATATTTCATTGTTCTATAGTTGATAACACAGTAAATGGCGCGTTTGTGGTTGACTATTGCCACACATTCCATTAAAATCTCTGCCCATTCCTTGTAAAAGGCTTGAGAAATTACTAAATACCATGAGTATGGTTTTTCCAGACCGTTCTTGTGCACCCTTTCATGCATCGATTGTTTGAATTTGAATTATGTGCATTAATGCCTACAAAATGCACATAATCCCCTAAATTTGAACTCATGGATGAAGGACAAAGGAAATTTGGATTCCCATTCAATCTCGGTGATTTACTATCGCACATGATTCATCTCCGTCGCCTTTGTGAACCGTGTGTGTTCAATCACACATGCAAAAGGAAAAAGAAAACCCTCGCCCACTTCATCCCCACTCACTCACCGACACTCCTCCGCAACTCTGCACCCTAATTAAGCTCGACAGCTGTTGGCAGCGAGCGTAGGTCGCGCTCCAAACGGCACCGAATTTCGCCCCTACCGCTTTCCGCCGCCTCTCTGCACCGACATTCTAGACTCTGGTTGACTGGGGTTTTCTGCGGGATTGGGCCAGGGATTTTTCTGATGGAGAAGGTAATCAACTTAATTAGTGAAATATTCACTCATCTCTTATCACAGTCCGTCCGTCGTTGTTTATCAACTGGCGGTAATCGCCGTGGAATCATTTTGTTTCTAGCTGATTCGTGGGTGTTCATTCATGTGTCCACAGTGCGAGCACAAATCGGGCAACTGTGGTCGTTGCCAGTCGGAAACGAAGTTCTATCTCACCATTCCAGATGACTTCAGGGAGCGCTCGGTATGTTCAATATCAACCTACCACGGCCGGCATGGCCAAAATTTGTGGACATATACCGTCTGTTGCTACATTATCTATATATTTGCATCAAATCTTTGTTACATTATCTATTTTTAATTCTATATTTTTGTACTTTGCTTTCCTCTATATATATTGATCTATTCTATCAATTACTCCCATATTTTCATCTTGCTCTGTTATTTCAATATATCTAATTTATGATCTTAATTTTCATTTCAAGTAGTACATCCCTTGCTTTGCAAGAACAGGAGTAGAAGAAAATCTTGTGCTTTACTTTTCTGATGACTCCTAGGATGTCATATTGACAACGCAACATGGATTTACAATGACGGTTAGCGTAAAACTTGATAAAGATGGTCACTCCTATTTTAATGCGGACCTTTGGAGAAAAATGTCTAAGTGTTATGAACTAAAAGCTGACAATAAAATTCTAGTGCGTGCACCGCAGCCTGGTCTAATTAACATGGATGTTTACTTCCCCAACATCGCCAGCCGATCAAAGTCTGATCAAGGTTAGTGTCCTTTCATCTTTCTCCATGCTGTCATATTACTATTTAAGCAACCAATTGATCACTATTTAAGCAACCAATTGTGATATCATATTCTGACTCCGTTCCTAGGCAGTAACAAATTCTATTTACCAATTTATGCGCACTATATATTCTTCTGCCATGTTCTGAATAAATAATACCTTTCCACCATTTAAGCAGGATATGTTGGATGCATAGTGAATGATCTGTATGTTACTAAGCGTATTTCACTGGAAGGACTTGAAGCATGTCATATACTTTGTTGATAATCTGACAGAGATAGCACAACGTATGAACGCTGGATTTTGGATGGGATTAATTAGACCTATGGTGCACACACTGAACAAGACCAATTATGTGCACAAAACACTGGTAAAAAGTCTTATTTTAATGTTGATGCTCATAAACTATATATATCTTCAACGATATGTTACAATTGTTTTTTATTCCACATGTCAATAGAAATTGCCCCTGTAGCACTTCCTGGATCGATTTCCTGGCATGGTCGAATTACACTTGTGCCTGCTAATAACGCCAAAGTGATTGCAAGGTACTACATTTCCCGCAGAAATGGAACCATTCAAATTAACAAATTCTCGCTTCTCGTGGCAATGCATCCATATTGGAAAATTGGAGACACTGTTCTACTCATGCGCTACCAAGGCACAGGAGGGCTCTTTCTTTTCATTGACGAGATGCCGAGTCGCCGTGATCAAGCTGTCTCCACTGGATAGTTGTGGTTGTTGGTCCTTAGCCTCTTAAAATGTGATAGTTGTTACTATGTTAAGTATGTAGATATGGACCATATTGTTGTCAAAACCGTGTTACGAAGATCCTCCTTTTGTCGAATAGTGTAACCACTATATATATGTTACTCAAATGATGTTACCCAAGTTCATAAATTTTCATGGGAAGTATTAGTATCATACACAGTTCATTGAGCTTAAGCGCGTGCCCGATGTCCAGAAGGCATTTTCATATTAACTATCCATATTGCAAATTTACACACATGTTAACATAAGGAAACATATGTGTAACATACTAGTCATCGCACACGAGTACTCGTAGACGCATCGTGTGCGATACTCCTAGCCACCGCAATCAACTAGTTTGCATTTTTCAAAGTTTTTTGTACACACAGAATCGCACACGAAGTAACTATATTGACCGCCTGTGTTGTAATTTCTCATCGCAAAAAGTTCATCCGAGTCGGCTGTAGTCGGATTTCGGGTTTCGGCAAAACCCTTGAGGTTCGAACACTAGGGTGCGCGTGAAGCTTTCCCCTACCGAATCACGCCCTCTACCTCGCAGCGATCTCAAAGGCTAGCTCGACGAACTCGCAACACAAGAGACACAAGATTTATACTGGTTCGGGCCACCATTGTGGTGTAATACCCTACTCCAGTGTGGTGTGGTGGATTGTCTCTTGAGCTGAGGGTGAACAGTACAAGGGGAAGAACAGCCTCCTGAGGAGAGGTGTTCTTGTGCTTGCTGGGTGTGAGGAAGATCTGAATCAGTTGCCTCCTACTGTGGTGGCTAGTCCTATTTATAGAGGCCCTGGTCCTCTCCCCAAATATTGAGTGGGAAGGTAGCCAACAACCGCCAGTTTGAAGGGGGACAACTAGTACAAGCTATCCTGACTAAAGGTGGTCTTCGCCTGCCAAAGGCTCTGGGGGTGATGCCGTCTTGGGCTCCACGGTGACCTTCATCCTGCCGTCCTGCTGGTCTTGGTCCCATTGCACCGATATGGAAACCTTTTCCTAATGCCTCGGTACTCATCGCCTACACTTGCCTCGTTAGCACCAAAGAGGAAGCGAGGATACTGTGCACGCTGGCGCCCGCCTGGCCTTGGACATCATGGCTTACGTCATTGGAACCTCGTGAGGTTCGCCTTGCCTTGATCTCTCCGCCCCTCGCGAGCCAGCCTGGTGAAGCCGCTCCCGAGGAGGTATTGTGTCGTCCGCCTCGTGAGGCTTGACCCCTCGTGAGGGTCTTGAGCGTTTGCTGGTGAAGACGGGCCGTACTAGCCCGCGAGTCGAGCCACGCCACGGGCCGCAGGCAGGCAAGTCTGGGGACCCCCATTCCCAGAATGCCGACAATAGCCCCCGGGCCCAAGGCACGCTCGGACTTGGCTTCGAGGCGAAGCCAAAGGGCAAGTGCAGAGCGCCGCGGGCCCCAACAGCCTACGGCCTTGGTCGACGCGTGGCGATTGATTGGATGTGGGCGTCTCTGCTTCCCCACGCCGCCTCGGCAACTGCCCGACTTGACGAGTCACTGGTGCATGCAGGGAAATATCATCATTACCTGTGATCGTGGGGATCGCCGGTTGGCCTTCTCCTGCTATAAATGGGGAGGGGGGCAGAGCCCCCATCGCCCATCTCTTCCCATTCCGCTCGCTTCTCCCCCTTGCTCCATTGCCAGTAGCGATCCCCATGGCGCATGCGAAGAGGTTTTAGGCCGCGGAGAAGGGGAAGGCTCGCCAGGAGGGGCCCGGCTCCCCGCTGCCCAAGTGCGAACGCGGTCGTCCTTGCAAGCACTCCGCGACCCCCGCCATGGCTCCCCGCGGCCGCGGCGGTGCTCCTTCGCGTGGTGGGAGCCGCCCATGTCGAAGTAGTCCCGTCGACGAAGGGAGGCGTCCCATGGTCGCGCGGCCTCCTCAGCCGTGCTTCCACTCAGCAGAGGTGCTGCCGGAGTTCGTGGTGTGGTCAGAGAACCCCGCCGGCTCCTGGCTTCAGCTCCCGCGCTTCTTCACCGGCAAACTGCCGGCCACGAGTCCAGGCGGGCTCTGGCTGCAGGCGGACGGCTGTTGCAGCAAAGCTTCGTGGGTCGCGGTCGAGACCTCCGTTGCTGGCAATGTGGCTCTGGTTCATGGTTGGCAGACGTTTGCCCACGCGCGTGGCCTGGGCAGGCGGTGCACCCTCCACTTCAAGCACGACGGCAACACGACCCTCTACGTGAGGGTGTTCGGAGAAGATGGCTGCCGCACCGGGTGCTGCCCCGAGGACAACAATGGCGACGAGGTGCTTGGCCTTGGCGATGGTCGAGATGATGACAAGGACAATCATGCGCCCAGCTACGGCAGTTCTCCCCCCGGCGACAGCTCTAGCAGCGGTGGCTACGACCAGTCGCCACACCGCCACGCTCGCTTCATAGGTGGCAGCGGGTCGTCTCGCCGCCGCACTCCCGTGAAGCGTGAGGAAGGGTCCGACTGAGCTCGGGAGAGCGCCATAGGCCTGTCCTCGCGAGCTGCTGTGGGGCACGCGCCACTTTTGTTTTGTTCTTCTTTTCCTTCCTACATTGAGAGAGACAAGTATGGGGCCCAGTGGGGGCGTGCGACAAAATATGATTTCTAAGTTGTTATGCTGTGTTTATCATCTCGTGCCGCGTGGCAATATCAATGTTTTATATAGGCATGTAGAAAAACTTAGCTTGACGCGCTTGAAGTAGTTTCCGCCTAGAAAAACTTAGCTTGACGCGCTTAAAGTAGTTTCCGCCTCACGAGGCGCGCGTGTCTCAGTACCCTGTGAGGAGGAACATTGCGAAAATTTGTTAGGAGATCCGAGCCTTGGTCGCAGGCGACTCTGGCCACGACACAACGCCTCATATCGTGGTACCCGAGGGGCACGAATTGAGAGAGGAGCACTAGCTTGAGGCTCGAATGAGGGTGCCTCACGGAAAACAAGCAAGATGCTCACGAGGGCATGAGGGCACCTGTCCAGCCCCTCGTGAGGGACGCGAGAGAGGGTATAGGTCAAACGCAGAACCTAGGCAGAAACAGAGGCAGAAGTCGACGAAACAAGACCAGCAAGCGACACCAGAAAGCAAATTTCGATTAAAGCAGGGCAAGCCAACTACGGAAAGCAAATGAAAAGCCGCGTCCGACACCTAGTCTAGTCTTCTTGTCTTCTCACCAGCGCGGAGCTAAGTGCTGCCACTAAGACGTGGGAGGGAGCCCCAGAGGCCCAAGGGCGGCACTCTTGAGACTCCGGGGCGTGTACAACCCCACTCATTATTACGTGAGAGTGTCACGAGTGGAGACCTTCACAGGAACGGGGCCTTCTTCACAGGCGTTGGGCCTTTCTTCATGGGTAGAACTTACGGAGGTGCTGGATGTTCCAGGCATTCTGGATGGGTACCCCGTCCTGCGTCTCCAGGCGCGTGGTGATACGTCTCCAACGTATCTATAATTTTTGATTGTTCCATGCTATATTATATTCTGTTTTGGACATTAATGGGCTTTATTATACACTTTTATATTATTTTTGGGACTAACCTATTAACCGGAGGCCCAGCCCAGAATTGCTGTTTTTTTGCCTATTTCAGAGTTTCGCAGAAAAAGAATATCAACCGGAGTCCAAACGGAATGAAACCTTCGGGAACGTGATTTTCGGAACGAACGTGATCCAGAGGACTTGGACCCTACGTCAAGAAAGCAAACAGGAGGGCACGAGGTAGGGGGCGCACCTACCCCCAAGACGCGCCCTCCACCCTCGTGGGCCCCATGTTGCTCCACCGACGTACTTCTTCCTCAAACGTTTAACACTAATATAAATAAAGAATGAGTTCATTACAGTACCTTGAAGTGGTCTTTTGTTTTCTTTTGCTAACGGAGCTCACGAGATTTTCTGCTGAGTTTTGTATTGTGAAGTTTTCAAGTTTTGGGTGAAAGATTTGATGGATTATGGAACAAGGAGTGGCAAGAGCCTAAGCTTGGGGATGCCCATGGCACCCCAAGATAATATAAGGACACCTAAAAGCCAAAGCTTGGGGATGCCCCGAAAGGCATCCCCTCTTTCGTCTACTTCCATCAGTAACTTTACTTGGAGCTATATTTTTATTCACCACATGATATGTGTTTTGCTTGGAGTGTCTTGTATTATTTGAGTCTTTATTTGTTAGTCTACCACAATAATCCTTGCTGTACACACCTTTTGAGAGAGTCACACTTGATTCGGAATTTGTTAGAATACTCTATGTGCTTCACTTATATCTTTTGAGTTATATAGTTTTTGCTCTAGTGCTTCACTTATATCTTTTAGAGCACGGTGGTGGATTTTTTTATAGAAACTATTGATCCTCATGCTTCACTTAAATTATTTTGAGAGTCCTACAAAATAGCATGGTAATTTTCTTAAATTGATAAATTTGTCCTAAGGTAATAAGCATCTAAGAATAGTAAAATTTTTCTTATGAGTGCGTTGAATACTATGAGAAGTTTGATGCTTGATAATTGTTTTGAGGTATAAAGATGGTGATATTACAGTCATGCTAGTTGAGTAGTTGTGAATTTGAGAGATACTTGTGTTAAAGTTTGTGATTCCCGTAGCATGCACGTATGGTGAACCGTTATGTGATGAAGTCGGAGCATGATTTATTTATTGATTGTCTTCCTTATGAGTGGCGGTCGGGGACGAGCGATGGTATTTTCCTACCAATCTATCACCCTAGGAGCATGCGCGTAATACTTTGCTTTGATAACTTGTAGATTTTTGCAATAAGTATCTGAGTTCTTTATGACTAATATTGAGTCCATGGATTATACGCACTTTCTTCCTTCCACCATTGCTAGCCTCTCTAATACCGCACACTTTTCACCGGTATCATACACCCACCATAAACCTTCCTCAAAACAGCCACTATACCTACCTATTATGGCATTTCCATAGCCATTCCGAGATATATTGCCATGCAACTTACCACCGTTCCGTTTACTATGACACGCTCCATCATTGTCATATTGCTTTGCATGATCATGTAGGTGGCATCGTATTTGTGGCAAGGCCACCGTTCATAATTCTTTCATACATGTCACTCTTGATTCATTGCATATCCCGGTACACCGCCAGAGGCATTCACATAGAGTCATATTTTGTTCTAAGTATTGAGTTGTAATTTATGAGTTGTAAGTAAATAAAAGTGTGATGATCATCATTTTTAGAGCATTGTCCCAAGTGAGGAAAGGATGATGGAGACTATGACTCCCCCACAAGTCGGGATGAGACTCCGGACTAAAAAAAGAGGCCATAAAAAAGGAGAAGAAAGGCCCAAATAAAAAAAAGAATGAGAGAAAAAGAGAGAAGGGACAATGTTACTATCCTTTTACCACACTTGTGCTTCTAAGTAGCACCATGATCTCCATGATAGAGAGTCTCCTATGATATCACTTTCATATACTAGTGGGAATTTTTCATTATAGAACTTGGCTTGTATATTCTAATGATGGGCTTCCTCAAAATGCCCTAGGTCTTCGTGTGCAAGCGAGTTGGATGCACACCCACTAAGTTCCTTTTGTTGAGCTTTCATATACTTATAGCTCTAGTGCATCCATTGCATGGCAATCGCTACTCACTCACATTGATATCTATTAATGGGCATCTCCATAGCCCGTTGATACGCCTAGTAGATGTGAGACTATCTTCTCCCTTTTTGTCTTCTCCACAACCACCATTCTATTCAACATATAGTGCTATGTCCATGGCTCACGCTCATGTATTGCGTGAAGATTGAAAAAGTTTGAGAACATCAAAAGTATGAAAAAATTGCTTGGCTTGGCATCGGGGTTGTGCATGATTTAAATACTTGGTGTGGTGAAGATAGAGCATAGCCAGACTATATGATTTTGTAGGGATAACTTTCTTTGGCCATGTTATTTTGAGAAGACATAATTGCTTTATTAGTATGCTTGAAGTATTATTATTTTTATGTCAATATGAACTTTTATCTCGAATCTTTTGGATCTGAATATTCATACCACAATTAAGAAGATTTGCATTGAAATTATGCCAAGTAGCACTCCGCATCAAAAATTCTCTTTTTATCATTTACCTACTCGAGGACGAGCGGGAATTAAGCTTGGGGATGCCTGATACGTCTCCAACGCATCTATAATTTTTTATTGCTCCATGCTATATTATCTACTGTTTTGGACTATATTGGGCTTTATTTTCCACTTTTATATTATTTTTGGGACTAACCTATTAACCGGAGGCCCAGCCCAGAATTGCAGTTTTTTGCCTTTTTCAGAGTTTCGAAGAAACAGAATATCAAACGGAGTCCAAACGGAATGAAACCTTCGGCAACATGATTTTCTCATCAGATAAGACCCAGGAGACTTGGACCCTCCGTCAAGAAAGCCACGAGGCGGTCACGAGGGTGGGGGGCGCGCCCCCTGCCTCGTGGGCCCTTCGGAGCTCCACCGACGTACTTCTTCCTCCTATATATACCTACGTACCCCCAAACGATTAGATACGGAGCCAAAAACCTAATTCCACCGCCGCAACCTTCTGTACCCACGAGATCCTATCTTGGGGCCTGTTCCGGAGCTCCGCCGGAGAGGGTCGTCATCACAGAGGGCTTCTACATCATCTTAGCCCCTCCGATGAAGTGTGAGTAGTTCACCTCAGACCTACGGGTCCATAGTTATTAGCTAGATGGCTTCTTCTATCTTTTTGGATCTCAATACAATGTTCTCCCCCTCTCTCGTGGAGATCTATTCGATTTAATCTTCTTTTTGCGGTGTGTTTGTTGAGACCGATGAATTGTGGGTTTATGATCAAGTCTATCTATGAATAATATTTGAATCTTCTCTAAATTATTTTATGTATGATTGGTTATCTATGCAAGTCTCTTCGAATTATCAATTTGGTTTAGCCTAATAGATTGGTTTTTCTTGCCATGGGAGAAGTGCTTAGCTTTGGGTTCAATCTTGTGGTGTCCTTTCCCAGTGACAGAAGGGGCAGCAAGGCACGTATTGTATTGTTGCCATCGAGGATAACAAGATGGGGTTTTTATCATATTGCATGAAACTATCCCTCTACATCATGTCATCTTGCTTAAGGCGTTACTCTGTTCTTATGAACTTAATACTATAGATGCATGCTGGATAGCGATTGATGTGTGGAGTAATAGTAGTAGATGCAGGCAGGAGTCGATCTACTTGTCTCGGACGTGATGCCTATATACATGATCATACATAGATATTCTCATAACTATGCTCAATTCTATCCATTGCTCAATAGTAATTTGTTCACCCACTGTAATACTTATGCTCTCGAGAGAAGCCACTAGTGAAACCTATGGCCCCCGGGTCTATTTTCCATCATATTAATCTTCCAACACTTAGCTATTTTTATTGCCGTTTATTTTACTTTGCATCTTTATTTTACTCTTTATCATAAAATACCAAAAATATTATCTATCATATCTATCAGATATCACTCTCGTAAGTGACCGTGTAGGGATTGACAACCCCTTATCGCGTTGATTGCGAGGATTTATTTGTTTGTGTAGGTGCAAGGGACTCGTGCGTGATCTCCTACTGGATTGATACCTTGGTTCTCAAAAACTGAGGGAAATACTTACGCTGCTTTACTGCATCACCCTTTCCTCTTCAAGGAAAAACCAACGCAATGCTCAAGAGGTAGCACGCGGCGCCAGGCCTGGAGACGTGGGCGACCCTAAACGGGCCCTCCCACATGGGAGAGAGCTTATGCAGCCCTTCCCTGGAGAGCACCCGCCATAGGACGAGGTCACCCACCTCGAGCGTCTTGGAGCGGACGCTGCGACAGTGGTACCGTCGCAGCGCCTGCTGATATCTTGCCGCCCGCAGCGTGGCTTCATGGTGGCGTTCCTCCCCCAGCACGAGGTCCATCCCCCGCATGGCGTCCTGCTGTGTCTCATCAAATACTAGGACCCGCGCGGAGCGATGCCTGAGATCGCGAGGGAGAACCGCTTCAGCTCCGTAGACGAGGAAGAATGGGGTCGTGCCCGTTGGCTTGGTGGCGGCGGTGCGGATGGACCACAACACGGACTGGAGCTCGTCATGCCAGCCCCTGCCGCAGGCCTCGAGTTTCTTCTTGAAGGTCCTGGTCTTGAGGCCTCTCAGGACCTCTGCGTTGGCGCATTCGGCCTGGCCATTGCTCCGGGGTGCGCCACCGAAGTGTAGCAGATCTGCGTTCCAAGGTTAGCACAATATGTCCTGAAGAGGTTACTAGTGAACTGTGAGCCGTTGTCAGTGATGATACGGTTGGTGACCCCAAACCGGATCACGAGACCTTTGATGAACTTGACTGCGGACCCGGCCGGGATGGTGCAGACGACTTCTACCTCCGCCCACTGGGTGAACTTGTCGATGGCAACGTAGAGGTAGTGGTAGCCACCAGGCGCTTGAGGGAACGGGCCTAAGATGTCTAGCCCCCAGACCGCAAATGGCGACGAGAGTGGGATGGTCTAGAGGCCCTGAGCCGGCTGATGGATCTGCTTGGCATGGAACTAGCAGGCCTCGCAGGACTTCACCAGCTCAGCCGCGTCGTTGAGCGCCGTAGGCCAGTAGAATCCGCTACGAAAGACTTTGCCGACGAGGGTCCGTGATGACGAGTGATGTCCGCAGTCCCCACCGTGTATGTTGGCCAGCAGCTCTTTCCCCCTGCTCCCTGGAGATGCAACGCAGGGAAACGTCATTTGGCTGCTTCCTATACAACTCACCGTCCTGGATGCAGTATGCCTTGACTTGTCGGGCCACACACTCCGCGTCCTCCTCCTTCTCCGGCAGCGTCCCTTGCGTCAGGTACACCTTGAATTCCTTGGTCCAGCACCCCTCCTGAGGCTCGAGCGCCAAGAGCAAGCGCGCTCCAGAGGTCGGGCCACATGCCGGGGCTCCCGAGGCAAGTGGTTGGGGGAGTTCCTCCCGAGGCAGCGCTGTTCTTGAAAGTGGTGGTGTCGCCGATGGATTGAAGAGCCGCTCCTCGAAGACGCCAGGCTCTTGGGGTAGCCGCTTGGATGCCCTCCTAGCGATGTCGTCGGCTTCCTTGTTGGTGCCACGGGGCACATGCTGCAATTCCAGGCCCAAGAACTACTTCTCCATCTTGCGCACCTCCGCAAGGTATGCTTCCATGTGCTCGTCCTTTGGCTCGTACACCTTGTTGGAGAAGTTGACGAGGAACTGCGAATCGCCCTTGATGGTGAGGCGCTTCACCCCCAGGGCCGCCGCAGCCTTAAGGCCAGCTATCACTACAAAAAAAGACACATCTGTGACATTTTGGGCCGAACGAAAACTTTTTCTGTCATACTTATGACACTTCTATGACAATAATTGTGACAAAACCCGGTATCATCATAGATGTGGTGGGGTCCTACTTCTATGACAAAAAATCAGGACAGAAAATGGGCTTTTCATCCTGGGCGGCCCGGAGACGCAGCTGCATGACATTCTTTGGGCAGTCCATGACGGAAAAGACCGTGGTAGAAGCGAGGGCGAGGAAAATATCGGGGTGTTCCTGGTTACGGTGGGTGGTCGGGGCCGAACGATGCGTGTTTCTCTCGTACACGCACGCGTGTGGGTTTGAGGCGTTGGGCTCTAACTGAACCTGAGCGAGGCGTTGGGCTCTAACTGGACCCGAGCGATTGCACTGCAGACTACGCATTACTGAACCCGAGCGATCGATCGATGGCCGTTAACTGAACCCGATCGAGCGATTCCTTCACTACTGCTGCTAACTGAAGCCTATCGATGCTGTGTCTGGATGAACAGTGAGCGTTGCTGGGGGGGGTGAGGGAGTCCTGGATTAGGAGGTGTCCGGATAGCCGGACTATACCTTCAGCCGGACTCCTGGACTATGAAGATACAAGATTGAAGACTTCATCCCGTGTCCGGAAGGGACTTTCCTTGGCGTGGAAGGCAAGCTTGGCGATACGGATATGTAGATCTCCTACCATTGTAACCGACTCTATGTAACCCTAACCCCCTCCAGTGTCTATATAAACCGGAGGGTTTTAGTCCGTAGGACAGAACAACAATCATACCATAGGCTAGCTTCTAGGGTTTAGCCTCCTTGATCTCGTGGTAGATCTACTCTTGTACTACCCATATCATCAATATTAATCAAGCAGGACGTAGGGTTTTACCTCCATCAAGAGGGCCCGAACCTGGGTAAAACATCGTGTCCCCTGCCTCTTGTTACCATCCGCCTAGGCGCACAGTTCGGGACCCCCTACCCGAGATCCGCCGGTTTTGACACCGACATTGGTGCTTTCATTGAGAGTTCCTCTGTGTCGTCACTTTTAGGCTCGATGGCTCCTCCAATCATCAACAGCGATGCAGTCCAGGGTGAGACCTTTCTCCCTGGACAGATCTTCGTCTTTGGCGGCTTCGCACTGCGGGCCAATTCGCTTGGCCATCTGGAGCAGATCGAAGGCTATGCCCCTGGCCATCAGGTCAGATTTGGAAGCTTAAACTATACGACTGACATCCGCGGGGACTTGATCTTCGACGGATTCGAGCCACTGCCAAGCGCGCCGCACTGTCACGATGGGCATGATCTAGCTCTGCCGCTGAACAGTGCCCTGGAGGCCGCACCCGCATCGACTTCGACCCTTAATTCGGAGCCAACAGCGCCGATCGAGGATGGGTGGTTGGACGCCGCCTCGGGGGCTGCGATCCCAACGGCGATCAAGCCGAACACCATCCCCGCGCTCCGCGAGGCTCATGACTCCAAGGAGCCGGACTCCTCTTCGGACTCCGAGCCCACCGTGCCCCTGCAGATCGAATCCGATTGGGCGCCGATCATGGAGTTCACCGCCGCGGACATCTTTCAGCACTCGCCCTTCGGCGATATTCTGAAATCACTAAAGTCTCTCTCTCTATCAGGAGAGCCCTGGCCGGACTACGGTCACCAAGGTTGGGACACGGACGACGAAACAATTCGAAGCCCACCCACCACCCACTTGGTAACCACTGTCGATAATCTAAATGACGTGCTCAACTTCGACTCCGAAGACATTGACGGTATGGACGACGATGTAGGAGACGGACATGAACCAACGCCTATAGGGCACTGGACGGCCACCTCATCTCATGATGTGTACATGGTGGACACACCCAAAGGAAACGACGACGAGGAACACAGGGATGCAACGAGGGATCGTTCTCTCGAAAAGCAATCAAAGCGGCGACGTAAACGCCGCTCCAAGCCCCGCCTCGACAGAGACAGCAGCCATACAGACCCAGCCATAGAGCAGGACGAGCTGGCGAACGACGAATAGGGCAACTCGAATAAACAAACCGAACAACCTGCCCCCGGCGAGAACAGCATTCCGGACGACCTTACGCCGGACAAGCTAAGGGAGCAGAAGAACCTCCACCAAAGGCTCATTGCCACTGCGCGTAGCCTAAAAAAGCAGAAGCGGAAGCTCAAAACTGCGGAGGATGCACTCAGAATCAAATGGAGCAAAGTACTCAACACCGCAGACAAATACGGCGGCAGTCGCCACACCAAAAGCTATCTGAAGCGAAAGCTACTGCCGGAATTTGACGAGGATGCCCTAGAGCCCCCGCAATCAAAAAATAAGAAAGCCACCCGGTCGGATAGACGACCCCATGGCCAGCATAAAGCGGCAAGCGGCACCGCATACAAGCCGGCACGCGACCCACTCAAGGGTTCGCATCAAAAAGATGGCCCAGCTAGATCTATCTATGGGCCAAGAAAGCAAGCTCCCATAAGCAGTGCAACACAACCAATATCCGAACATCATGGCACACACAAATACAGGGGTGCCGCACACCCCCTATGTTTCACCGATGAGGTTCTGGACCATGAATTTCCAGCAGGATTCAAGCCCGTAAACATAGAGGCGTATGACGGAACAACAGACCCTGGAGTCTGGATTGAGGATTACATCCTCCACATACACATGGAAAGGGGAGATGACCTCCATGCCATAAAATACTTACCCCTCAAGCTCAAAGGGCCAGCTCGGCATTGGCTCAAAAGCCTTCCCGAAAATACCATTGGAAGTTGGGGAGAGCTCGAAGACGCTTTCCGGGCAAATTTCCAAGGGACTTATGTCCGCCCTCCGGATGCAGACGATCTAAGTCACATAACTCAACTGCCCGGAGAGTCAGCCCGGAAATTCTGGAACAGATTCCTTACTAAAAAGAATCAGATAGTCGACTGTCCGGACGCCGAAGCCCTAGCAGCTTTTAGGCATAATGTTCGAGACGAATGGCTCGCCAGACACCTCGGCCAAGAAAAGCCAAAAACAATGGCCGCATTAACAAGCCTCATGACCCGCTTTTGCGCAGGAGAGGACAACTGGTTGGCAAGATGTAGCACCAACGACCCAAGTACATCCGAAACTAGGGATGGAAACGGAAAACCACGACGCAACAAGGACCAGTGCCAGACTAAGGAAAGCAGTCCGAAGAGCACGACAGTTAATGCCGGATTCAACAGCTCTCGGCAAAATCAGAAAAAACCGCCCCTCAAGGATAATAGGGACGAGCTATCCAACTTAAACAAAATCTTGGACAAGATATGTCAAATACACAGTACTCCCGGGAATCCTGCAAACCATACCCACAGAGATTGCTGGGTTTTCAAGCAATCCGGCAAACTCAAGCCGAACACAAGGGGCTCGACACACCAAGTGAAGACGATGACGAACCCCAAAAGCAGAGCACCAGGGAACAAAAGAATTTTCCACAAGAAGTCAAAACGGTAAACTTACTTCACATAACAAAACAAGCGGCGCCCATAGAGGTACACACCATACGGCCTATCCCAAAGGAGTCTCGCCACTGGTTGTTAAAACCGATCACCTTCAATCATCCGGATTACTGTGGAAGTATCCGGAACGCAGGCTGGACTGCCTTGGTATTAGATCCAATAATCGGAGGACTCCACTTTACAAATGTCCTGATGGATGGCGGCAGTGGTCTAAACCTGATATATCAGGACACAATCCGCCACATGGGGATAGACCCAGCAAAAATTCGCCATAGCGAATCCTCTTTTAAAGGGGTAACACCAGGCCCGGACGCCCATTGCACGGGTTCTCTCCGGCTACAAGTTAAATTTGGCTCCCCCGACAACTTCCGTCGCGAAAGGTTAACCTTCCATATCGCCCCATTCTCAAGCAGCTATCAAGCACTAATGGGACGCGAAGCTTTCGCTCGCTTTAACGCAATTCCGCACTATGCATCTCTTACGCTTAAGATGCCTGGTCCACGCGGCATCATCTCATTAAAGGGAAGCAATTGAGTACGCCTCCCGCGCGGGAGATTGTGCGGCTGCCTTAACAGCCCCACAATAAAATGGCTTCACCAGCTAAAAACATCTAAACAGGTCATTAAAACCACGGACACGGCTAGACGAGTCCGGCATAAAAATACAATGGATAAAGGCTCAATAGCCATACACCCCTGTACTAGGGGCTCCGAGCATATAAAGAAAGAGATAATCAAGCTCAATTTTAACCATTTCAATTTCTAATTTGTGTATTTAGTATAACTTCTGTTCGGCACAACCTTTCTTCAACTAAAGTTCCTTTCTTTTACAGATGAACACCGTGCTGCGCCCGTCCAGGATACGGCACAACGGAGACATAGGCGCAGACGTGCAGCAGGGACCCGTTCCAAGGATTCTTTTCAGATTAAGACGCAGCGTAAGGAAAATTCAAATCTGAGCCCGAGCTCATCTGCACCTGCGCTCACGAAAAAAATCAAAATAAATACTAGAAAAATTCAAAAAAATCCAAAAAAAATTAGGTGGTAGACAATTTGATGTGTGAGGTACGCTCCAAATTTCAAAACATTTGGACTTCTGTGCAGCTCTCAGCAAAAAAGACAAATTGGAGGTTTGTAAAAATGTATACTGTTCACGTACTATTCTGGTCTAATTTGTCTTTTTTGCTGAGAGCTGTACAGAAGTCCAAATGTTTTGAAAATTGGAGCGTACCTCACGCATCAAATTTTCTACCACCCTAATTTTTTTTGAATTTTTTTGTATTTTTTACGATTTTTTTTGACCGGGTGCAGATGCACCCGGGCACCGAAACGCTGCTCTCCCTGCGTAAACCTTTTTTACTTTCTCTTGTTGATACACATCCCCTGGTTTTTTTGGTATAACCAAGGAGGAGGCTGACGTCTTGGCATGTGGCCACGTCAGAATTTTGCGCGTACCTGGACACCAGGGGCTTATAATTAAGGGCGTTGTCCCGCCCGCCTTTATAAAGACCGAATACCTTAGGGAGTGTTCGGCGTCGCGAGTTTGGCCTTATATGCATCAGCTCCGAATCATGTCTTTGGTCAAATGTTGGGTTGCCCGGCTCTTGTGTTTTGCTGCCTTACGTTCCGCTCTATCGGCTAAGGCGGCACCAGGAGAACTACTGCGATTGTGTCCCGGTTCGGCTAGGCGAGCACCTCAATAGAGAAAGCCGAAAACTGACTGTCATGATATAGCGAGAGACTGGTCAACCACTCGATGACTCACCGGAATCTTTAGGATTCCTCCGCATTAACGAAGGGCCGTTTCCTGGCCAGGCACATACGCGTCCCGAGTTCGGGCGAGCGCAGGCGCCATCAGGGGCTATATAAGTAGCCTCACTGTCAAACTCCTATGGCTAAGTGAAAGTGTTAAAGCATTATAGTCCGATTGCCTAGTTCGTTGCGCTATCACCTCCTTTGTAGGACCAAGACGTTGGATTAAGTGTGAAAACGCGCCTTCTGCGAACACCCCCGCAATATTTGCGTGGGGGCTGAAGCCGACGACTGCCATCTTTCAGATTACATATACATATATTCTAAATGGCCGCACAGGAGGTGTTACAATACTTGTAGGCGCAAGTATAAAAAGCTTCTACCAATTATCAAAAATTGTTTTACAATAACATATGCTATTTAAACATAACATCCTTCGAGCACTGCGTCTCTATCACACGAGCGCCTTGAAGAACTGCCTGAAAATAGTGCTCGGCAGGTACTCGGCTTTCGTCCGAATCTCGGGATGCAATAACGGTGGTCTCCATTTCCGCCCAGTATGTTTTGACACGGGCAAGAGCCATCCGTGCACCCTCTATGCATGCTGACCTCTTCATCGCATTAATATGCGACACCGCACCAAGGAACTGCTGCACCAAGTTGAAATAACTTTTCGGCTCCGGCCTCTCCGGCCACAGGTGGCTTATGACACACTTCATGGCGAGTCCGGACAACCTATTCAGCTCAGCCCATTCGGCCAGACGATCATCTACGGACAGCGGCCGCTCCGGATTATGGAACTGCGACCAGAAGAGCTTCTCCACTTCGCGATCTTCTTGATCTCGAAAGTGTTCGGTCGCATCCGCAGCACTCGCTGCCAAATCCAGATAGGTGTCCGCCACACTCCACATTTGGCCCAGCGGGGTATATTTAGGATCACAGAACTTCCTCCGCAGCATAAAGGGCTTCCCAGCCGCGATCTCTCCGGCCTGACGCAGCTCCTCCTTCATAGCTCTCATCGCAGAGCGAGCATCCTTGGCATCGGCAACGGCCTTCTCCAGGTCCGTTTGTTCCGCCCGGTCTTCCTTTTCAAGAAGCTTGCAACGGTCAGCAGCGCTCTTCAGCTTCACGGCCATCTCGGCCATTTCCTTCTTGCTTCGGCAGTGAGCAGCCTGTTCGGCTTTCAGCTCTTCCATTGCCTTTCCGGCAGCCGCATCACTTTTTCTGGCTTGCTCCTTGGCTCGGGCATGTTCCGCCCGAAGATTCTCCATGGCAGCAACACCATCTGCATTACGCACACACATTCTAAGATACTGGCATAAAGCTCCTCTTACTAGGTGCCACTGGAGGAACTACTTACCTTGTGCCTCGTCAAGCCGCCTGTTAACAAGCGTGATGTCGGCATCTGCCACGTCAAGTTGCCGCTTTAGCTCGGCAAATTCATCAGTCCGGCTGGCCGCCGGACACTTCGCCACCTACACATGAAGGCGGCATTTTAGACCTGGGGTTATGATCCTCTGCGCGCTGTCACTTTTGACAACGCACAGAGTCTCAGGGGCTACTATCTACACAGGGCGCATCTTGTTCGTGAGCAACTGTATACCTCAAAACCTGTCAGTAAAGTCCTGACGGCCTCATGCAATCTGCTCTCAGCGGACGAAATCCTCTCAACCACCGTACCCATCAAGGCACGGTGCTCCTCTGAGATAGACGCTCGCCCTAGCAGATATTTTAGCTCCTCCGACTGCACACCGGACGGTGCCGGACTTGTTCGATGGCCCTCTTCAAAGGACGGATGCGGAGGGCTTTGGGGGCCCAAATGACTACCGTCTGGCCCTGCCGGATTCGGAGAAACCCTCCGCGACGATACCTTAGGGTCGCCCGCCTCGCTAGGCGGTACGGCAGGGGAAGGCGTTCCACTCTCCATCATCTCCGGAAGAAGGTCCCCCGAAGACGAGCCCTGCTGAGAAGGGCTGAGGTCCGAGCTACAAGGTAAAATTTCGGTTACTTTTCTCAGACATAAAGCAAGGATTTCTCTTATCTCTTAAAAAGAAAACCTCTTTCTACTTACAGCTCGGTGGAGGGCTGATCCCCTTGAGGGCATAATTCGGCCGAGGTATCCCCCAGCGCAGGACCCTCTGACGAGGATTTCTTCCCCCGCTTTGAGGCCATGGTCTCCGGGTCTTCAGAGGCGGTCCTCTTCTTCCCCTGAGGAGAGGAATCTTCGATTCCTCCCTTCCGAACAGCCTCCTTAGAGGAGGCCGTTGTTTCCTTGTCCCCTCCCTTGCTTTCCTCCAAAGGCACAATCTTCAACATCCCGACCAGCACAGGATCCGGCATGGTCTCGGGGAGGGGAGCCGGACACCTGATAAGCTTTGCTTTCGCTATCCACTCCTGCTTAAAGGACAGCTCTTTTAGGGGCAAGTTTATGACAAATATACTGATAGCGAGTCCGGGCACAAGGCTACTTACTTGAGTATCCGGGCGATTGCAGCTCAGTCCTGCGTCCTCGGTCAAGTCCGGACACGTTGCTTGTGATCCAAAGAACAATTCATACATCTCCACGGGCGTTGCGCCCATGAAATGCTGGAGAGCTCGCGGTCCCTCCGGATTAAATTCCCACAGGCGAAGGGGGCGACGTTTGCCGGGCAGGGTTCAGCGAATCAGCATGACCTGTGTCACTTTGACCAGGCTGAGGTCTCTCTCTAAGAGATCCCTGATGCGGCCCTGCAACAAGGGCACGTCCTTGGATGGCCCCGAGTCTAGTCCTTTATTGACCCATGACGCTAGCTGTGGTAGGGGACCCGAGCGAAAGGCAGGTGGCGCCACCCACTTGGTGCCCCTGGGAGCGGTGATATAGAACCACTCTCGTTGCCATAAGCCGATATCCTCTTGAAAAGAGCCCTCGGGCCATGGAGCATCGGCATTCTTGCTTATAACAGCGCCTCCGCACTCCGCGTGTCGTCCCTCGATCATCTTCGGTTCAACTTTGAAGGTCTTGAGCCATAGTCCGAAGTGAGGAGTAACACGGAGGAAGGCTTCACACACGACGATGAATGAGGAAATGTGGAGGATGGACTCCAGAGCTAAGTCGTGAATTCCAACCCATAATAAAACATGAGCCCCCTCACGAAGAGATCCGTCTGGAAGCCTAGCCCCCGACGGAAGTGAGACATGAACACCACGCTCTCACCAGGCTTGGGAGTGGGAATGACCTGCCCTTGAGCAGGCAACCTATGTGAGATTTCGCCGGTCAAAAACCTGCCCTCTCTCAGCTTTAGCACGTCCTCCTCCATAATGGAGGAGGGCATCCATCGGCATTGAAGGTCGGAACCGGACATTGTCGAAGATCCGAAGCGCCTGAAATCTGGAGCCTTGGGTGTTGGAACTCGAGGCGAAGGGCGAACTCGTTTGAGATTGAAAAGAAGAAGCAAGGCCTTGATCTCTTTATAACAGGTTGAATACCAAGGGCCCTCCCCGTAACTGTTTGGGACTCGCCTTTAATCGAGAAAACATGCCAACGGGCACGATTGGGTTACCCACGTCCGTATTGATGAGAATCCCGTAAATAAAGGGGAGACGATCTCTGCTTTGACAAGACGTGCCAAGGAAACTGCCTCGCGAAACACGCTGAGGTGGGGGAGTAAAAACGATTCGAATAAAGGCTTGGCCGTAGTGTGATGTCACGCTACGGAATACGTCAGCAGATTAGATTTGTGTAAATATTATTCTCTCTATGGCAGTATGTGGAAACTTATTTTGCAGAGCCGGACACTATCCTTTGTGTTCAAAATCTTCTATGAAGTACTTGGAGGAGGAACCCGCCTTGCAATGCCGAAGACAATCTGCGCGCCGGACTCGTCGTCATTGAAGCCTGGTTCAGGGGCTACTGAGGGAGTCCTGGATTAGGGGGTGTCCGGATAGCCGGACTATACCTTCAGCCGGACTCCTGGACTATGAAGATACAAGATTGAAGACTTCATCCCGTGTCCGGAAGGGACTTTCCTTGGCGTGGAAGGCAAGCTTGGCGATACGGATAGGTAGATCTCATACCATTGTAACCACCTCTATGTAACCCTAACCCTCTCCGGTGTCTATATAAATCGGAGGGTTTTAGTCCGTAGGACAGAACAACAATCATACCATAGGCTAGCTTCTAGGGTTTAGCCTCCTTGATCTCGTGGTAGATCTACTCTTGTACTACCCATATCATCAATATTAATCAAGCAGGACGTAGGGTTTTACCTCCATCAAGAGGGCCCGAACCTGGGTAAAACATCGTGTCCCCTGCATCCTGTTACCATCCGCCTAGACGCACAGTTCGGGACCCCCTACCCGAGATACGCCGGTTTTGACACCGACAGGGGGGTTTGGATGAACAGTTCCCGGTGGGGGTGGATGAACAGGACCCCGTGGTGTTACTTCTGGATGAACATGACCCCGATCGATCGAGCCGGTTGGGGCTGGATGAACAGGACCCCATGGAGGGTTGGATGAACAGGACCACCCCGTGGAGGGCTGGATGAACAGTAAAAGGTGGAGGGTTGGATGAACAGTAGCCCGTGGAGGGGTTGTTGAACAGGAGTCCGTGGAGAGGGCTGATTGAACAGTAGCCGGTGGAGTAGCGCGCGGTGGAGGCGAGATGAACAGGAGCCTGTGGACGAACACTCGCAGGTGGACGCTGGACGAGGTCGACGGTGGATTAACAGTAGCCCGTGGAGGCTGGAGGGGGTCGACGGTGGAGATGAACAGTATCCCGTGGAGTCCGTTTTGCGGTACGCCACAACCCTCCCGATGAACAGGACCCCCGTTTCGACCGTAGCGCTCCAACACAAGTCCATTTCCTCCCTTTTGCGGTACGCCACACCCCTCCCGATCAACAGGACCCCCGTTTCGACCGTAGGAGGCCCGTTTCCTCCGTTTTGCAGTATGCCAGACCCCTTCCGATGAATAGGATCCCGTTTCGAACGTGGCCGGTCGAACACAAGACCATTTCCTCCGTTCTGCGGTACGCTAGGCCTCGTTTCCATTGGCTGTTCCGTCCAAGCCGGTTGGCTCCCACGTGTTCCGTTGCCTCCCGATGAACATGACGCATTCCGTTGCCTCCCCATGAACACAACGACGACGCAGTTTCTTTGTTCCGACCCAGCCATGCACACGAGCCATGGCCGTACGTACGCGCGAGTAGGCGTTCGAGACCCCACCCGTATGTACGTACGTGTTCGTATTTACTTTCTTACACCCTGGCCGCTGTACGCACGTGTACATGCTACGTGCGTGCCTCTACTACGACACAAGTGCGCCTCTACATCGACCAGTATGTACGTACATGTTCGCGACCAGAATGAAAACGCTACGTACGCTTCAACCAGGTGGGTCCCGACTATCAGGCATTTCCTTGTGTGCGAAGATGTAGCTGGTGGGTCCCAGCAGGCAGGGGGAGAATCATTTTTTTGCCCAGACGCACTTCCTTGCGTGTGAAGGTGTTGCTGGTAGGACCCAGCAGTCATGGAGGAAATGTTTTTTCGTGAAATACGGTTGCCCGTCCGGTGGGTCCCTGCTGTCAGGTGGAGGAATCATTATTTTCCGCATAATAAGGAGGCACTTCCTTGCTGCGGCCATGGATCCAGCTGTCAGCCTCTCCACGTACAGTCCACGTCCGATGGAAGCCATTCCTTGACCACGTTGACCACGCCGCGCCTAGAGCACCAGGGTGGTGGACGATGGTGAGGCCTAGGAAGGGCACGACACGGAGCCGGGGAAGAATCAGCAGTGGATGCCCACGCGTAGAGGAGTATGAGGGTTCACTGGTTCGCTGCAGTATGAGGCTGCAGTCGCTGCAGAATAACAGGGGTGTGGGTGAGTAGAGGGATGTCCTGGCCAGTAGTGGGAGTAGTAGGGGGCGGTGAGGCCTCCGCGGCATCGCAGCCGGCCACGGGAGGCAGGAGCACGAGGTACGACCGACGCTGCTTTGGGCAGCTGGAGCAAGAAGACCAGAGGTTGAAGAAGCACTACGGCCGTTGGATGGACATCGTACGGTCACTGGGGCTAGAATCATTCATATTGACTAAGTTGACAAAGCCCTCCGTCCCCGTCAACTTAGTTGGCCCACAAGTCAGCCTCCCACTATTGTGGGTCCCAGCTAGCAGGGGGGTATTCATTTTTTTGTGCGTAATAAGGAGGCACTTCCTTGCGTGCGAAGACATAGCAGGCGGGTCTGACCTGTCAGAGGTGGGAACGTTTTTTCGTGAAATACAGAGACCCTTATGGTGGGTCCCAGGTGTCAGGTGGAGGAATCATTATTTTGCACGTAATAAGGAGGCATTTCCTTGCGTGCGGCCGTGGACCCATCTGTCAGCCTCTCCATGCATACTCTACTTCCAATGGTGTCGTTCGTTGACCATGTTGACCACTCCACGCCGAGCACATCCGAGGTGGTGGACAACGGCGAGGCCCCGGACAGCAATGAGCCGAAGATGGGAAGATGTGGGAGTAGAGTCGCAGAAGGAGAGGTGTACGAGGGTTAACTGGTTCTGGTGCGGTGTGGTTCGGTAGTCGGTGGAGAAGAATAGGAGGTCTGGAAGGGTGGAGGGATGGCCTGGCCAACGGTGGAGTTGCACTTCACAGCGAACGTGCTAAGCAGAGCTGCTAGCAGCAGGAGGCGGGAGTAGGTGGTCCCGGCGGCGCTGGAGGAAGAAGACGAGAGATTGAAGATGGATGCCGGTCGTTGGATGTAAATCCAACGGCTAACGATGTCAGAATCATTTGTTGACTAAGTTGACAACTGTTGGGGATACGCATAATAGGTAGGCCCATGAAGGGTCGAAACATCATAAAGCATGGGGTACACACAACATGTGGGTCCAGATAAATTTCATACAGACATACTATCCACTAGATCAAGCAGCATACCATCCACTCGGATGACAGTTCACCACTCGACCGTACGAATCACTCGGATATGTGAAGAACAACAGTCGACAAGGCAGTCAAGGCATCATCTTAGTAGCAGGCTGACATTATGGCATCAATGCCCCACTTTGTAACATAGGAGGTGAGGGGGTGGCGCACTCTATATAAGCCACCCCCACCACTAGACTTGGGGGCAGGCCCTCATTCTTCTCCCCTTAGCTCTCGCTCTCTCTCTCACTAGTCCCAGGACTTAGCTCAGGCATGGGGATCCGTTCTCCTCTCTCTCACATACATTGTAATCTCTGGATATATATTCAGATAAAAACAAAGCCTTTCCGGAGCATGAGACGTAGGGCTATTATCTCCACCGTGAGAGGCCCAAACTCGCTAATACCACCGTGTCAACCATATGCATCTCCATAGATCATGCTCCTTTACTCTATACCTTATTATTGTCGGAATCGTTCCCACGACAGTTGGCGCCCATCTTGGGGCAGGTGTCTTAGCGACTTTTTGGTGAAGTTGCGATTTTTCCGATTCCCATCATCATGGTTTCCGGTGGTTGATTGGCTGAGGGTCGCGAGATCCGTCTCGGCACGCTCGTCTTTGTCGCCGATGACTCCGCTTCGCTCCAAGAGGCTCCACTCGACGTCGAGGCGCTCCTGTCCGCGGGGCGATGCACTTTCGCGCGTGCGTCCGCGGTGTCCTTCTTCGGCAGTAGTCGACCCAGTATCGGTCGACTCTTGCGGTATCCTCACTTCCCGCTGTGCGCTGGCGTAAGCGCTCCGGTTGGTCGCGGCTCCAGTGGTAGGTGAGACACGTGGTGGCCCGTCAGTAGGCCACTCCCCAAGTCACGACAATCGAGCCCGACGAAACTCTCTAGGGCCTGTTCGATCTGTCGATCCCCCAGTGGATGGAATAGATGCGAATCCGTTTCGCCTAAGTTTGAAAAATCCTGCCGAGTGGTGAGCAAGCCTTTCACTTGGGGGCTTAGCTGCGAATCCGTTTCGCCTAAGTTTAAAAAATCCTGCCGAGTGGTGAGCAAGCCTCTCACTCGGGGGCTTAGATGCAAATCCGTTTCTCCTAAGTTTAAAAAATCCTACCAAGTGGTGAGTAACCCTCCCACTCGGAGGCTTAGCTGCAGTCCATTAATCGCCTAAGTTTAAAAAATCCTACCGAGTGGTGAGCAACCCTCCCACACTCGGGGGTTAGCTGTAGTCCAGTACTCACCTAAGTTTGAAAAATCCTACCGAGTGGTGAGCAACCCTCCCACTCGGGGGCTTAGCTGCAGTCCAGTACTCGCCTAAGTTTGAAAAATCCTACCGAGTGGTGAGCAACCCTCCCACCCGGGGGCTTAGCTGCAGTCTAGTACTCGCCTAAGTTTAAAAAATCCTACCGAGTGGTGAGCAACCCTCCCACTCGGGGGCTTAGCTGCAGTCCAGTACTCCCCTAAGTTAAAAAAATCCTACCGAGTGGTGAGCAACCCTCCCACTCGGGGGCTTAGCGGCAGTCCAGTACTCGCCTAAGTTTAAAAAATCCTACCGAGTGGTGAGCAACCCTCCCACTTGGGGGCTTAGCTGCAGTCCAGTACTCGCCTAAGTTTAAAAAATCCTACCGAGTGGTGAGAAACCCTCCCACTCGGGGGCTTAGTGGTAGTCCAGTACTCGCCTAAATTTAAAAAATCCTACCGAGTGGTGAGCACCCTACCACTGGGAGGCTTAGCGGCAGTGCAGTACTCGCCTAAGTTTCAAAAATCCTACCGAGTGGTGAGCAACCCTCCCACTCGGAGGCTTAGCTGCAGTCCAGTACTCACCTAAGTTTAAAAAATCCTACCGAGTGGTTAGCAACCCTCCCACTCGGGGGCTTAGCTGCAGTCCAGTACTCGCCTAAGTTTGTAAAATCCTACCGAGTGGTGAGCAACCCTCCCACTCGGGGGCTTAGCTGCAGCCTAGTACTCGCCTAAGTTTAAAAAATCCTACCGAGTGGTGAGCAAGCCTCTCACTCGGGGGCTTAGCTGTAGTCCAGCATTCTCCTAAGTTTAAAGAATCCTACTGAGTGGTGAGCAACCATCACACTCAGGGGCTTAGCTGCAGTCCAGCACTCGCCTAAGTTTGAAGCACACCCCTATCCGCAAGGACGACAAGGTGCAGGTCAACTGCAACCTCCTCCTCAGAGTTGCGCCACAAGTATAACATGCGCTCCATCCTCATCCGCAAAGACGACGAGGTGCAGAGCGACTGCAACCCTCTCTTCGGAGCTGCGCCACAAATACAACGTATGCTCCACCCCTGTCTGCAAGGACGACGAGGTGCAGGTCGACTGCAACCTCCTCCTTAGAGCTGCGCCACAAATGTAACATGCACTCCATCCTCATCCGCAAGGACGACGAGGTGCAGGTCGACTTCAACCCCCTCTTCGGAGCTGCGCTACAAATACAACGTACGCTCCACCCCTATCTGCAAGGATGACGAGGTGCAGGTCGACTGCAACCTCCTCCTCAGAGCTGCGCCACAAGTATAACGCGCGCTCCATCCTCATCCGCAAGGACGGCGAGGTGCAGGTCGACTGGAACTGAAGGAAATATGCCCTAGAGGCAATAATAAAGTTATTATTTATTTCCTTAGATATCATGATAAATGTTTATTATTCATGCTAGAATTGTATTAACCGGAAACATAATACATGTGTGAATACATAGACAAACAGAGTGTCACTAGTATGCCTCTACTTGACTAACTCGTTAATCAAAGATGGTTATGTTTCCTAACCATGAACAAAGAGTTGTTATTTGATTAACAAGGTCACATCATTAGTTGAATGATCTGATTGACATGACCCATTCCATTAGCATAGCACCCGATCGTTTAGTATGTTGATGTTGCTTTTATCCATGACTTATACATGTTCCTTTGACTATGAGATTATGCAACTCCCGTTTGCCGGAGGAACACTTTGGGTGCTACCAAACGTCACAACGTAACTGGGTGATTATAAAGGAGTACTACATGTGTCACCAAAGGTAGATGTTGGGTTGGCGTATTTCGAGATTAGGATTTGTCACTCCAATTGTGGGAGAGGTATCTCTGGGTCCTCTCGGTAATGCACATCACTTAAGCCTTGCAAGCATTGCAACTAATGAGTTAGTTGCGGGATGATGTATTACGGAACGAGTAAAGAGACTTGCCGGTAACGAGATTGAACTAGGTATTGGATACCGACGATCGAATCTCGGGCAAGTAACATACCGATGGACAAAGGGAACAACGTATGTTGTTATGCGGTCTGACCGATAAAGATCTTCGTAGAATATGTAGGAGCCAATATGGGCATCCAGGTCCCGCTATTGGTTATTGACCGGAGATGTGTCTCGGTCATGTCTACATTGTTCTCGAACCGTAGGGTCCGCACGCTTAAGGTTACGATGACAGTTATTATGAGTTTATGAGTTTTGATGTACCGAAGGAGTTCGGAGTCCCGGATGAGATCGGGGACATGACGAGGAGTCTCGAAATGGTCGAGACGTAAAGATCGATATATTGGACAACTATATTCGGACATCGGAAAGGTTCTGAGTGGTTCGGGTATTTATCGGAGTACCGGAGAGTTACGGGAATTCGTATTGGGCCTTATTGGGCCATACGGGAAAGGAGAGAAAGGGCCAAAAGGGTGGCCGCACCCCTCCCCTTGGACTAGTCCGAATTGGACTAGGGAGGGGGGGCGCCCCCCTCCTTCCTTCTCCTTCTCTCTTCCCTTTCCTTCTCTCCTACTCCCCCTACAAGGAAGAACTCCTAGTTAGACTAGGAAAGGGGGAATCCTACTCCCGGTGGGAGTAGGACTCCCCTTGGCGCGCCAAACATAGGGCCGGCCTCCTCCCTCCCTTGCTCCTTTATATACGGGGGCAGGGGGCACCCCATGGACACACAAGTTGATCTTCGTGATCGTTCCTTAGCCGTGTGCGGTGCCCCCCTCCACCATATTCCACCTCGAATATATCGTTGCAGTGCTTAGGCGAAGCCCTGCGCCGGTAGAACATCAAGATTGTCACCACGCCGTCGTGCTGATGGAACTCCTCCCCGAAGCTTTGCTGGATCGGAGCTAGGGGTGCGTCATCGAGCTGAACGTGTGCCAAGAACTCGGAGGTGCCGGAGTAACGGTGCTTGGATCGGTCGGATCGGGAAGACGTACGACTACTTCCTCTACGTTGCGTCAACGCTTCCGCTTCGGTCTATGAGGGTACGTAGACAACACTCTCCCCTCTCGTTGCTATGCATCACCATGATCTTGCGTGTGCGTAGGAATTTTTTTGAAATTACTACGTTCCCCAACAGTGGCATCCGAGCCTAGGTTTTTATGGTTTGATGTTTTGCATGAGTAGAACACAAGTGAGTTGTGGACGATACAAGTCATACTGCCTACCAGCATGTCATACTTTGGTTCGGCGGTATTGTTGGATGAAGCGGCCCGGACCGACATTACGCGTACGCTTACGCGAGACTGGTTCTACCGCCGTGCTTTGCACACAGGTGGCTGGCGGGTGTCAGTTTCTCCAACTTTAGTTGAACCGAGTATGGCTACGCCCGGTCCTTGAGAAGGTTAAAACGGAGTCTATTTGACGAAGTATTGTTGTGGTTTTGATGCGTAGGTGAGATTGGTTCTTGCTTAAGCCCGTAGCAGCCACGTAAAATTTGCAACAAACAAAGTAGAGGACGTCTAACTTGTTTTTGCAGGGCATGTTGTGATGTGATATGGTCAAGACATGATGCTAAATTTTATTGTTTGAGATGATCATGTTTTGTAACTGAGTTATCGGCAACTGGCAGGAGCCATATGGTTGTCGCTTTATTGTATGCAATGCAATCGCCCTGTAATGCTTTACTTTATCACTAAGCGGTAGCTATAGTCGTAGAAGCATAAGATTGGCGAAACGACAACGATGCTACGATGGAGATCAAGGTGTCGCGCCGGTGACGATGGTGATCATGACGGTGCTGCGGAGATGGAGATCACAAGCACAATATGATGATGGCCATATCATATCACTTATATTGATTGCATGTGATGTTTATCTTTTATGCATCTTATCTTGCTTTGATTGACGGTAGCATTATAAGATGATCTCTCACTAATTATCAAGAAGTGTTCTCCCTGAGTATGCACCGTTGCGAAAGTTCTTCGTGCTGAGACACCACGTGATGATCGGGTGTGATAGGCTCTACGTTCAAATACAACGGGTGCAAAACAGTTGCACACGCGGAATACTCAGGTTATACTTGACGAGCTATGCATATAAGATATGACCTCGGAACACGGAGACCGAAAGGTCGAGCGTGAATCATATAGTAGATATGATCAACATGATGATGTTCACCATTGAAAACTAATCCATTTCACGTGATGATCGGTTATGGTTTAGTTTGATTTGGATCACGTGATCACTTAGAGGATTAGAGGGATATCTATCTAAGTGGGAGTTCTTAAGTAATATGATTAATTGAACTTTAATTTATCATGAACTTAGTCCTAGTAGTATTAGCATATCTATGTTGTAGATCAATAGCTCGCGTTGTTGCTTCCCTATGTTTATTTTGATATGTTCCTAGAGAAAATTGTGTTGAAAAATATTAGTAGCAATGATGCGGATTGGATCCGTGATCTGAGGTTTATCCTCATTGCTGCACAGAAGAATTATGTCCTTAATGCACCGCTAGGTGACAGACCTATTGCAGGAGCAGATGCAGACGTTATGAACGTTTGGCTAGCTCAATATGATGACTACTTGATAGTTTAGTGCACCATGCTTAACGACTTAGAATCGGGACTTCAAAGACGTTTTGAACGTCATGGACCATATGAGATGTTCCAGTAGTTGAAGTTAATATTTCAAGCAACTACCCGAGTTGAGGGATATGAAGTCTCCAACAAGTTCTATAGCTAAAAGATGGAGGAGAATCGCTCAACTAGTGAGCATGTGCTCAGATTGTCTGGGTACTACAATCGCTTGAATCAAGTGGGAGTTAATCTTCCAGATAAGATAGTGATTGACAGAATTCTCTAGTCACCATCACCAAGTTAGTAGAACTTCGTGATGAACTATAGTATGCAAGGGATGACGAAAACGACTCCCGAACTTTTTCATAATGATGAAATCGACGGAGGTAGAAATCAAGAAAGAGCATCAAGCGTTGATGGTTGACAAGATCACTAGTTTCAAGTAAAGGGCAAAGGGAAGAAGGGGAACTTCAAGAAGAATGGCAAGCAAGTTGCTGCTCAAGTGAAGAAGCCCAAGTCTGGACCTAAGCCTGAGACTGAGTGCGTTTACTGCAAAGGGACTGGTCACTGGAAGCGGAACTGCCCCAAGTATTTGGCGGATAAGAAGGATGGCGAAGTGAACAAAGGTATATTTGATATACAGATTATTGATATGTATTTTACTAGTGTTCATAGCAACCCCTCGGTATTTGATACTGGTTCAGTTGCTAAGAGTAGTAACTCGAAACGGGAGTTGCAGAATAAACAGAGACTAGTTAAGGGTGAAGTGACGATGTGTGTTGGAAGTGGTTCCAAGATTGATAGGATCATCATCGCACACTCCCTATACTTTCGGGATTAGTGTGGAACCTAAATAAGTGTTATTTGGTGTTGAGCATGAATATGATTTGATCATGTTTATTGCAATACGGTTATTCATTTAAGTAAGAGAATAATTTGTTGTTCTGTTTACATGAATAAAACCTTCTATGGTCATACACACCAACAAAATGGTTTGTTGGATCTCGATCGTAGTGATACACATATTCATAATATTGAAGCAAAAAAGATGCAAAGTTAATAATGATAGTGCAACTTATCTGTGGCACTGCCGTTTAGGTCATATTGGTGTAAAGCGCATGAAGAAACTCCATGCTAATGGAATTTTGGAATCACTTGATTATGAATCACATGATGCTTGCGAACCATGCCTCATGGGCAAGATGACTGAGACTCCGTTCTCCGGAACAATGGAGCGAGCAAATGACTTGTTGGAAATCATACATACCGATGTATGTGGTCCGATGAAGATTAAGGCTCGCGACAAGTATCATTATTTTCTGACCTTCACAAATGTTTTGAGCAGATATGGGTATATCTACTTGATGAAACATAAGTCTGAAATATTTGAAAAGTTCAAAGAATTTCAGAGTGAAGTGGAAAATCATCGTGACAAGAAAATAAAGTTTCTACGATCTGATCGCGGAGACGAATATTTGAGTTACGAGTTTGGTCTTCAGTTAAAACAATGTGAAATAGTTTCACTACTCACGCCACGTGGAACACCACAGCATAATGGTGCATCCGAACGTCATAACCGTACTTTATTGGATATAGTACAATCTATGATGTCTCTTACCGATCTACCACTATCGTTTTTGGGGTTATGCATTAAAGACAGCTGCATTCACGTTAAAAAGGGCACCATCTAAGTCCGTGGAGATGACACAGTCTGAACTATGGTTTGGCAAGAAACCAAAGTTGTCGTTTCTTAAAGTTTGGGGTTGCGATGCTTATGTGAAAAAGTTTCAACATGATAAGCTCAAACCCAAATCGGAGAAATATGTCTTCATAGGATACCCAAAGAGTCAGTTGGGTACACCTTCTATCACAGATCCAAAGGCAAGACATTCGTTGCTAAGAATGGATCCTTTCTAGAAAAGGAGTTTCTCTCGAAAGAAGTGAGTGGGAGGAAAGTAGAAAACTTGATAAGGTAATTGTACCTTCTCCCTTATTGGAAAGGAGTTCATCACAGAAATCTGTTCTTGTGAGTACTACACCAATTAGTGAGGAAGCTAATGATGATGATCATGTAACTTCAGATCAAGTTACTACCGAATCTCGTAGGTAAACCAGAGTGAGATCCGCACCAGAGTGGTACGGTAATCCTGTTCTAGAAGTCATGTTACTTGACCATGACGAACCTATGAACTATGAGGAAGCGATGATGAGCCCAGATTCCGCGAAATGGTTTGAGGCCATGATATCTGAGATGGGATCCATGTATGAGAACAAAGTATGGACTTTGGTTGACTTGCCCGATGATCGGCAAGCAATTGAGAATAAATGGATCTTCAAGAGGAAGATGGACGCTGATAGTATTATTACTATCTACAAAGCTAGAATTGCCGCAAAAGGTTTTCGACAAGTTCAAGGTGTTGACTATGATAAGAGTTTCTCACTCGTATCTATGCTTAAGTCTGTCTGAATCATGTTAGCAATTGCTGCATTTATGAAATCTGGCAAATGGATAAACAAAACTGCATTCCTTAATGGATTTATTAAAGAAGAGTTGTATATGATGCAACCAGAAGGTTTTGTCAATCCTAAAGGTGCTAATAAAATATGCAAGCTCCAGCGATCCATCTATGGACTGGTGCAAGCATCTCAGAGTTGGAATATACGCTTTGATAAGTTGATCAAGGCATATAGTTTTATACAGACTTGCGGTGAAGCCTGTATTTACAAGAAAGTGAGTGGGAGCACTACAACATTTCTGATAAGTATATGTGTATGACATATTGTTGATCGGAAATATTGTAGAATTATTCTGCAAAGCATAAAGGAGTGTTTGAAAGGAGTTTTTCAAAGAAAGACCTCGGTGAAGCTGCTTACATATTGGGCATCAAGATCTATAGAGATAGATCAAGACGCTTAATTGGACTTTCACAAAGCACATACCTTGACAAAGTTTTGAAGAAGTTCAAAATGGATTAAGCAAAGAAAGGGTTCTTGCCTGTGTTACAAGGTGTGAAGTTGAGTAAGACTCAATGCCCGACCACTGCAGAAGATAGAGAGAAAATGAAAGATGTTCCCTATGCTTCAGCCATAGGCTCTATCATGTATGCAATGCTGTGTACCAGATCCATTGTATACCCTACACTGAGTTAAGCAAGGGAGTACAATGGTGATCTAGGAGTAGATCACTAGACAGCGGTCAAAAATTATCCTTAGTGGAATAAGGATATGTTTCTCGATTATGGACGTGACAGAAAGGTTCGCCGTAAAGGGTTACGTCGATGCAAGTTTTGACACTGATCTGGATGACTCTAAGTCTCGATCTAGATACATATTGAAAGTGGGAGCAATTAGCTAGAGTAGCTCTGTGCGGAGTATTGTAGACATAGAATTCGCAAAATACTTACGGATCTGTGTGTGACAGACCTGTTGACTAAAATTATCTCACAAGCAAAACATGATCACACCTTAGTACTCTTTGGGTGTTAATCACATAGCGATGTGAACTAGATTACTGACTCTAGTAAACCCTTTGGGTGTTGGTCACATATCGATGTGAACTATGGGTGTTAATCACATGGTGATGTGAACTATTGCTGGTAAATCACATGGCGATGTGAACTAGATTATTGACTCTAGTGCAAGTGGGAGACTGAAGGAAATATGCCCTAGAGGCAATAATAAAGTTATTATTTATTTCCTTACATATCATGATAAATGTTTATTATTCATGCTAGAATTGTATTAACCGGAAACATAATACATGTGTGAATACATAGACAAACAGAGTGTCACTAGTATGCCTCTACTTGACTAGCTCGTTAATCAAAGATGGTTATGTTTCCTAACCATGAACAAAGAGTTGTTATTTGATTAACAAGGTCACATCATTAGTTGAATGATCTGATTGACATGACCCATTCCATTAGCATAGCACCCGATCGTTTAGTATGTTGCTGTTGCTTTTATCCATGACTTATACATGTTCCTTTGACTATGAGATTATGCAACTCCCGTTTGCCGGAGGAACACTTTGGGTGCTACCAAACGTCACAACGTAACTGGGTGATTATAAAGGAGTACTACAGGTGTCACCAAAGGTAGATGTTGGGTTGGCGTATTTCGAGATTAGGATTTGTCACTCCAATTGTGGGAAAGGTATCTCTGGGCCCTCTCGGTAATGCACATCACTTAAGCCTTGCAAGCATTGCAACTAATGAGTTAGTTGCAGGATGATGTATTACGGAACGAGTAAAGAGACTTGCCGGTAACGAGATTGAACTAGGTATTGGATACCGACGATCGAATCTCGGGCAAGTAACATACCGATGGACAAAGGGAACAACGTATGTTGTTATGCGGTCTGACCGATAAAGATCTTCGTAGAATATGTAGGAGCCAATACGGGCATCCAGGTCCCGCTATTGGTTATTGACCGGAGATGTGTCTCGGTCATGTCTACATTGTTCTCGAACCGTAGGGTCCGCACGCTTAAGGTTACGATGACAGTTATTATGAGTTTATGAGTTTTGATGTACCGAAGGAGTTCGGAGTCCCGTATGAGATCGGGGACATGACGAGGAGTCTCGAAATGGTCGAGACGTAAAGATCGATATATTGGGCGACTATATTCGGACATCGGAAAGGTTCTGAGTGGTTCGGGTATTTATCGGAGTACCGGAGAGTTACGGGAATTCGTATTGGGCCTTATTGGGCCATACGGGAAAGGAGAGAAAGGGCCAAAAGGGTGGCCGCACCCCTCCCCTTGGACTAGTCCGAATTGGACTAGGGAGGGGGGGCGCCCCCCTCCTTCCTTCTCCTTCTCTCTTCCCTTTCCTTCTCTCCTACTCCCCCTACAAGGAAGAACTCCTAGTTAGACTAGGAAAGGGGGAATCCTACTCCCGGTGGGAGTAGGACTCCCCTTGACGCGCCAAACATAGGGCCAGCCTCCTCCCTCCCTTGCTCCTTTATATACGGGGGCAGGGGGCACCCCATGGACACACAAGTTGATCTTCGTGATCGTTTCTTAGCCGTGTGCGGTGCCCCCCTCCACCATATTCCACCTCGAATATATCGTTGCAGTGCTTAGGCGAAGCCCTGCGCCGGTAGAACATCAAGATTGTCACCACGCCGTCGTGCTGATGGAACTCCTCCCCGAAGCTTTGCTGGATCGGAGTTAGGGGTGCGTCATCGAGCTGAACGTGTGCCAAGAACTCGGAGGTGCCGGAGTAACGGTGCTTGGATCGGTCGGATCGGGAAGACGTACGACTACTTCCTCTACGTTGCGTCAACGCTTCCGCTTCGGTCTACGAGGGTATGTAGACAACACTCTCCCCTCTCGTTGCTATGCATCACCATGATCTTGCGTGTGCGTAGGAATTTTTTTGAAATTACTACGTTCCCCAACAGGAACCTCCTCTTCAGAGCTGCATCTCAAGTACAAAGGATATTCCCAGTGAAGAACAAGTTCCACTCAAAGGCAAACACAAGCATATTCAGAGATAAACCAAGTTCAGATAAATACTAAGGTTCCGGACCACGGATTAAAGTACTCGGACATCCAGCCCGAAGGAGTTTTTACAGTTACAAAATCACTCGGCACTCCGAGGCAAATTTAAGGTGAGGCATGAAGTTTGTTCACTCCACAGGAGGAGGACTAGTAGGCTCGACGAACTCGTCCAGGTCGATTCCATCAACAATCCGAGTGACAGCAGCAATAAAAGTCTCCATGAAAGACTGTAAGTCGTGCTTCTTGGTATTGGCAACCTTGATCACCGCCAGCTTCTCTTCCCGCTCTTCCTTGCAGTGCACACGAACCAAGGGCAGAGCCACATCAGCGCCGCACCTAGCAGAAGACTTTTTCCATTCTTGCACTCCACCGGGGATCTCATTAAATCGAGTCATTAGAGACTCGAGGTCATTTTGGATCATTGCCCTTGGCCAGAGTCCTGTGTCAATCCGCGACATTGCGACCTTCAGTCGAGCAAGATAGTCGACAACACCAGCAACACGAGATTCCAGTCGGAGTACATTCATGGCAGCCTCGTCCTTCACTGGAGAATGGATGGGGTCCAAGCTTGTTTTAGCTCGCCCAGTCTCTTCCTCGAAGTTCTGGAAAAATTCTGCACGCACAATTCAAAGATGAGTCAGCAGTTGTGTGTCGAGCCGATAGTAACAAGTTAGTCGAGCTGAGGAAAGTACCTTCAAGCACGACGAACAACTTCTTGGCAAGGCCTCCCAAATAGTCCTCCAGATCGTTCCGCTTGCGAGCAATGCCTTCCATCTTTTTAGTCAGATTCTTCTTTTCCTTCTTCAGACGGGTCACCTCCTTGTTGGTCTCATCAAGAGAAGTTTTCAGCTTAGCATTTTCTTCCTCCAGCTTGCCGACTGAAGCCAGCTTCTGTTCAGCAAGGGCAGTTTTCTCTTCAGCTGTTTTCTATGCGGCTGCTAGGTCTTGATCCTTCTTGGCAAGAGCTTGGTTCAGAGTATTTGGAGGAAAAAACACTAGGTTCAGAATGGGAAAATAACATCCAGATTCAGAAGCAAATCAGTCGACAATTTCTACTTACCAGTGACCTCATCCTTGGCCTTCTGCAGGTTTGTCTTGGCCAGCTCCAGATCAAGGTTGAGCTGAATCTGCTTCTTCTCCAGATCGGCGAAACGAGCCCCAAGTTCACAAGATTTCTATAATCAAAAGACGGTCAATCGACGGATGGAGGGGTTGGTTACTTCAGAACAATAATCTGATAAATTCAGCAAATTTTAAGACTACTGCCGAATCAAACATCCAACAGTAGTCTCGGGGACTACACCCAGTGGGTGCACTTAACGTGCCCCCACTGGTCCAGTTTTCACTTGAGATGGTCTGTCCGGTCTGAGTGCAAAAAAAGAGGCAAGTTGTGCTCAGACCGTAGTCGACTGCCCGCAATCGACCATAGTCTTGGGGACTACACCCAGTGGGTGCACTTAGCGTGCCCCCACTGATTCAGATTCCACTCGACATGGCCCGTCCAGGCCGAGTGGAAAATTTAGCTTCTCAAACCAAAGTCGACTGCCCGCAATCAACTATGGTCTCGGGGACTACACCCAGTGGGTGCACTCAGCGTGTCCCCCACTAGTTCAAAGATCCAATCGACACAACTTAGTTGACTCAAGGTACAAGTTTGCTTAGTGGCAAATCAGAACACCCAGTGGGGGTACGAATGCAAAATGTAGACAGATGAAAAGATTCTTCAAAGAAAGTTTTCAGGTAGCATATCCTAACAGAACAAGCTAAAAGAGTCAGTCGACAATCTGCTGACCTAGACGTTGCTCTGGAGAGCGGAGCTGGCATCATAAGCAGCTTGGCTGGCTTCCCAGACCATCTTCATCTTCTCCATCATAATGCCCGCCTGACATATAGTCTCTTTGGCAGCACCCACCTGGTCCTCTGGGACGTGATGTGCAGCAAACAGTGAAGGTGGATTGGCTGGAGTCTGCACGGCTGACGCTGAAGGCTGAGCACTCGACAGTGGTATGGCGAAGGTGACAGAAGTCCGATTGGCATCGCCGGTTTCCTGGATTACCGGTTCCGCCACCGGCGTCGACTGAGGCGTCTTGCCAGTGGACGTTTTCCTGCTTCTTCTTCCCAAGGGCCTCAGTGGCTCATCCTCGTCGTCGTCTAGGAGATCGATGATGTTGGGAGGAGCTGTGAAAATATCAGTCGCCAAAAATTCATCCTAGTTGGTTATACCGCAGTTCAATCGACAAATCAAAGACAAGATCACGAAGGTTATACCTGGATTGGAGGTGACCGCATCTTCCATGTCCTCATCCTCGTTTTTGTAAGCAGAAGTCCCAGAGGTAGCGGCACTGCTAGTTTCAAGATTCATCTGGTCAAACCAAGGAAAAAGTAGACAACATAGAATCTCGGGTAAAAATGAAGACAGAACACTCACATAGAGGCAACAGGCACTACAAAAAAAGACACATCCGTGACATTTTGGGCCCAACGAAAATCTTTTCTATCATACTTATGACACTTCTATGACGATAATTGTGACAAAACTAGGTATCATCATAGATGTGGTGGGGTCCTACTTCTATGACAAAAAATCATGACAAAATATGGGCTTTTCGTCCTGGGCGGGCCGAAGACGCAGCTGCATGACATTCTTTGGGCCGTCCATGATGGAAAAACCGTGGTAGAAGCGAGGGCGTGGAAAATATGGGGGAGTCCCCGGTTACGGTGGGTGGTCGGGGGCCGAGCAATGCGTGTTTCTCTCGTACGTACTCATGTGTGTGCGAGGCGTTGGGCTCTAACTTGTCACATCCTAGTTTAGAGCATGCATCAGAGTGTGCATCATGCTACCTTTCATCAGAAAGTTGAAATGGGGAAGGCAGAACCCCCAACACCCCTCCTGAAATCAACTAGGGTTTACTAAAAATATTTTCAATGAACCTGAAATGCCCTTCTAAATGTCCATCATTTTTTGCCTTGGTTCAGAACCTCTGCCAAAAGTGGTGCATAATTTTCTAGGTCATCCTAAGGTTTTTTGAATTAAGTCATAAGTATTTGAATTTGGGCATTTAAAATTTATAAAATATTTTAAATGTTCAAATATTCCTAAACTGAAATGTTTCATGTTGTTTATACTTTAAACAGTATGCATGAGCAGTTTGGGGATTTCTGGAGTTGTTTAAGTATTTTAAATAAGTCCACAAAGTTGCAGAAATAATAGAAAATGAAAACAGAAAACAAAGAGGGAACTAACTGGCCGCAACCCACCTGGCGGCCCACCTGGCGGCCCAGCACTGTGCTGGCCTGCGCCAGCCAGCTGCTTCGTCCCCGCCAGGCAGGCAGGGAGCTGACGCCAGCGAGCGCGAGCTCGCCACGGCGCCAGCAGCTTGCCGCCTCGCGCGCCTGGACGCTGGGCGACCCCCACGTCACACCCCGACCCCGTGGACACCTCACTCCTCCCCCCTGCCCTCTCTCTCGCTCCCTCTCGGTCATGGACGACGCTGCCGCGCCCGCGCCGCCGTGAAACCACGCTCCCCGTCGCCCCCGTGCCACTCCACCGTGTCCTACAGCTCCGCCACTCCCTCTTGCTTCGCCCCACCGAGCCACCCGACGCCGGAGCCTCTGCATCGTCCTCTCCGTCGTCGTCTTCAACCTCGGGCCGCCAGATCGCCGTCGCCGTCCCGACCGCACCAAGGCTTCCCCGAGCACGCTGACCCTCTCTGCTGCTTCCCTGTGAGCTGCTGAGCCTACCCATCCTCTTCTCTCTCCTTCTAACGCCACACAACGAGTACATGGAGCTCGCCGCATGCACCGCCGCGGAGCTCGTCGCCGACGTGTCTCTGGGCCAACTCCGGCCACCTCACCATGTCTAACATACTCACCGCACACCCAGGGGCCCAACGCACCACTCCACGCGCCTCACCGTGCCCCGTAGCCCCGGTTTCACTTTCACCTGACTCCGGCGACCGCCAAAGTCATCGCCGGCGACGTCTCCGGCCACCCCGAGCTCTACTAACTCCACCAATAGCTGCGGCTCGCTCCCAGGAGCCCGTAGATGCCCTCCGCCGCCCGTTTGGTGGCCGGAACGTGCTAATGCACTTTCCTCCGCCGCGTCTGGCCTCGCCGGCGGCTAGACGCCGGCGAGTTTGACCGCTGACCTTTGACTGGGTGGGCCCAGTTGACTTCCTGAGTCAATGACAAGCGCCCCCCCCTAACTAATTATTCTGGTTAGTTTTAATTATTTTAGTTAGTTTAATTAAGCACTGACATGCGGGTCCCACTGGTCAGTTTGACCTGGACGACCCCGTTGACCCTGACGTCACCCTGACGCACTGCTGACGCAATAATTTAATTACTGGATTTATTTCTATACAGGAAAATCCAGAAATTAGTTCAAACTTCAAAAATTCATAGAAAATAATCTATAACTCCAAATGCAAAGATTTATATATGAAATTTGAACAGAAAAATTCAATCTATCCAATGGAACTGGTTTCATGCATGTCAGAGCAAGTTTACCTTGCTGTTTAAGCACTACAAGGTGGAGCACTTATATGACTAAGTTAAAATGGTTTAACACATGAACCTTTGGTTCATTTAAGCACTTTCCACCCTGATCTAGCTTGCATTAAGCCAACACACATCATATTGCCATGTCATAGCATGCATCATATTGTTGCATATCGTGATGTGTTGATTGTGTTCCGATGTGTCATTCGTGGTAGGTTCTGCCTCCGAGGATATCCACGAGTATCCAACTGAAGGGCAGTATCCCACCACCACTCCATCAGGCAAGCAACTCATTGATCATTCCGATACAAACCCATGTTCTCGCTTCTGCTCTCGTTTACTGCATTAAGACAACGCGTTTCATACTGCTGTGTGTCGCGGTAGCTGAACCCACTTCCTTTGCATGACCTGTCATTGCCACAGTAACTAGTTGAAACCCACTAGTATGTGTAGGAGTTGATTGAGCCATATGTTTGTGTTTCCTACCATGCTCTGCTTGCTATGCTTAGAGTTGTGTCAGGTCTGGCTCATCGGGATGATGAACTAGAGTGAAAGGTTGTGATGATGTCGAGAGTATGAAAGTGTTGAATACGATTTGGTAAAGGAATTGATGAAAGGCCATGTAGGAGTACATGGTGGGTTGTTTCATTGAGGCCATCCCTAAGAACTGAGATCTGTGTGTGTGATTTAAGATTCAGCTACTACCACGCATTGGGCCCTGAAATATGACCCCGCTCGACTTACCGACCCCTCTCGTCCTCTGTCCAGGAGTTGCAAGTAGTTTCTGGTGTTTGTAGTTGCTGGGGGCCGCACGCAGCGCTGACCATAGGGGTGGGCTGTGTTGTGGTAGGCACGTGGCCCGGTGTACCGATTCGCCCGTTTGGTGTCTTGGGAACCCTGTACACATCGTTCGGGGCCGTTGAGGACACCCCGGACGGATCTCCTTGCGGATGGAACCCGAATAGGCGATAAACCTGGACTAGAGACTGGAGTAGTTGGTTAGGTCGTGGTCTACACCCACGTCGGCTTTCGCTTGAAGTCTGCCGAGCACATGACGTGTGCAGACGCTAAGTGGTGGAAACATGTGTGAAGAAGTACACCCCTGCAGGGTATAAAACTATTCGAATAGCCGCGTCCGCGGTTAAGGACTACTTGGTCACCTATACAGTTCATAGACAAGTAAATGGATACTACTAAAAGCCTCAAGATAAGTGTGAGTACCGCGGATGGCACTCTCGCAGGATGGCGAGAGAGGATCCACGGTGGAGTATTGTGATGGTGATAGTGGACTCGTGTGCGACAAATGCTTTACAAGTTGTGTCTATCGTAGGATAGCTTAGCCAAGAGTCAAAGCTGGCTTGCTGCAATAACTCCACTACCCCTTTTGAGAATGTGCATGTATAGTAGGATTCTGTGGTAAGACTTGCTGAGTACCTTTGTACTCATGTTTGCTTTAATTAATGTTTTCAGATGACAACACCAACCCCTCTGATGGGTTCTACGTAGACCTTGACGTCGACGAGTGACTTATCACTCAGGTGGTGATCCAAGACTTGTGAAGGGTCGATGTAGATAGACAGGCTTCTTCGAGCCTTCTTTCTTTTTAGAGTCTGTACTCAGACTACTTTGCTTCCGCTTGTGCTTGCATGTTTGTATGACTTGAGTGTCGGGTCATGTGACCCCTATCTGTATGGATGATATGTATGGCTCTTCGGAGCCTTTAAATAAAGTACTTGAGTTGTAGAGTTTTGTTGTGATGCCATGTTGTATTTACTCATATCGGGCATATTGTGTGTATGATTGAAATGCTTAGTATGAGTGGGATCCGACTATCTAGTTGTTTATCCTTGGCAGCCTATCATATGGGGAAATGTAGTCTAGTGCTTCTGAGCGACAGTAGTCCGCTACAACCCGGTTCACCGGAGTCCTGCTAGCCCAGCACTACTGCTTGGAACACTTGACTGGCCGGCATGTGATTCACTTCGTTCCTATGTCTGTCCCTTCGGGGAAATGTCACGCGGTGCTTTCCGGAGTCCTGCCTAGCCTGCTATAGCCCGGGTTACCGGAGTCCTGTTAGCCCAGTGCTACAGCCCGGATTCATACGTTGATGACCGACATGCTCGATGTGATTCATGTATGCCTGTCCTCATAGGCTAGTGCCGCTTTGGGTTCACGACTAGCCATGTCGGCCTGGGTTCTCTGTTATATGGATGCTAGCGACACTATCATATACGTGAGCCAAAAGACGCAAACGGTCCCGGGCCAGGTAAGGTGGCACCCGTGGGAGTACCGTGCGTGAGGCCGCAAAGAGATATGATGTGTTACATGCTGGATCGATGTGGCTTAGGATCGGGGTCCTGACAGCGTTGGCATCAGAGCCGGACTGCCTGTAGGTTCGCTAAGCCAAACTGGTCGATGTCGAGTCTAGAAATGCTTTAGTTATATGTAGGGGAATTTATTGTGGGAGGGAACGTAAGGCTCTTTTACTCCTTTACCTTATGCCCTCTGATCTGAGTCATTCTCTTCTCATTCTACGTGGGTTAAGGACTAGGCTCTCTTCTCTCTATCAGGTTCACGTGTTACTAATCCGTAGTAACTTATAGGATTGTTGGTTTCAACCCAGTTCAGTTTCTACTAAATGTTAGTATGTTACCAGTTGAACCGGAACCTTGATATGATGATGTTGAGTGGTATTGCAAACTGTTGTGGATGTCTCAACTCTTGTTCTGAGCATTTACAGCCGTTATGCTGTCCAAATTCTCCCAGAAAATTCTAATGCCTTTGCATTATCTTGTGCTTTCAGATGGCCACCCGTCCCCAGAACCAAGTGGTTCGTATGACCCGTTGCATTGGTATATGTGGTCACACAGCTATGTTGGTTCGAGTGATGGTCGAGACAGGTTACCGATGGTATCCTGAATATACCGTCGAGGAGCAGTTTAGAGACTTTAATCAAAGCCAATATCTGTGCACGGTCAGGATATATCCATCATATCCCGGAGCTACTGAACCGCTCCACTGTTCTTATGGACTTGGGATCACTATTGGGATGTCCGTGCAGGATGCAGCCTACTCGATGATGACTATCATTCGAGCCAGAACTGCCTTGCTGAGCAACACTGATTTCCGCTACATGCCAGCATCCCTTCCTGGGGCGCATGGCTACCTTCAGGGTATGTACAGCGATGCATCCCATGAGAACTCACTCCTCTGCACCACTACTAAGATGCTGGAAGACAAGGACCGTGAAAACCGGGCCTTGCGTATGGAGCTTTTTAATGCCCGTGCTGATCACTGGGCCACTTTGACTCGGTTTGCCCCTGCAGTGCAAGCCAGATACATGGACATGAGGGACTTGTACCCAGTGCGTGCCAGTCTGCCAGACTTCATGGAGTGGCGTGAGGTGGGAGGTATCACTCCTCCTCGTGGGCCTCTTCTGCCGCCATTTGTCGGTCCAAGGCCACACCCAAGTCCCTACGGTCCGCAAGCTCCTCAGGACCGTCTGTTCCCAGATGACCATGTTCTGCTTCCAGGTCTGGGTGGTGACTTCTATGAGGATTACTACGGAGCTGCCTGAGCTAGTAGTAGATCCACTAGTATTGTAATAGTTGTATGTCCACCGTCCTGCGTGATTTGTGGAATATAACTTAGTGTGTATCAATTCCGGAGGTGTAGAAAAATAATGTATAGGAGCTTGGGATGCCTCCGATGAGATGTAACGTCTTTCGTCATAGTTGTACTTTAGCTTGAGCTTGTACTAAACTATGTATGGTGTGTATGACCGTTGGTATATATATGGTAGTTTCTATATTACCATGTCATACGGATGATCATCTCTGCATTCCTTGTGATCCATTACATTCCGCACTTCCTTATCCAATTTTGCCATCCGGGTCTAAACCGTTATTTTCTTTCCTAGGATGGTCAACACCCGCAGCAACCCTGCTGCTCCTGAGCAGGGTGAAGCCAGTGCAGCCAGGAACGAAAATCTGCCTCAACCGCCCTCTCTGGCCGAAGTAATGCTGGAGGCAGAACGAAACAAGCGTGAGAACAACCGCTTACTGGAGCGGATTGAGCAGAATACCGCACGCCAGCCAAGGAACAACCTGGTGTCAATCAATGACTTTGTCAAGCTGTACCCACCAAAGTTTAGCCATGCCATCGAACCTCTCGATGCGGATGACTGGCTTCGCAGCATCGCCCACAAGCTACGTTCTGCCAACGTAGCCGAAGATGATAAGGTCACCTTTGCTGCTTACCACCTAGAAGGCCCTGCTAGCCTTTGGTGGGAGAATTATGAAGCTATGCGCCCGGTCGGCCAAGTTACTACCTGGGTTGATTTCAGTGCCACTTTCCGTGAGCATCACATCCCGGAAGGCCTTATGGATCACAAGAGAGAGGAGTTCTACAACTTCACCCAGGGTAGACTGACTGTGGATGCATACAGTCGTGAGTTTGGGAAGCTAGCACGTTATGCTCCCGAAGAGGTATCCACCGACGCCAAGAAGCAGGCAAGGTTCTGCAAGGGACTTAGCCCCGAGCTTCGACGTGATCTTCGTCTGCACGAATGCACCTCCTTTCCAAAGTTAGTCAACAAGGCCATCAGTGCCGAAATAGGGCAGACTGACTTTGAAGCTTCACGCAAGCACTCCCGTGACTACGGATCTTCATCCGGCTCTGGATCTCAGAAGCGCCGGGTCTGGATCCCTAACCCTGCTGTGCCATCCAGGTTCACCCCGAGGCCATCCTTTGAGGCGCCTCGTCCCAACCAGCAGTATGTACCGCCCAGGACTTATGGTGGCCCTGCCGCCAATGCTGCTCCACGCCCCAACATGATAACTTGCTTCAAGTGTGGTGAGACGGGTCACTACATCCGTGAGTGTCCCCAGAACAACCCCAACCAGTCCGGAAAGTCTGTTGGCCGTGGCAAGCCAACAGCAAAGGTGCTCGTCGCCAAGCCAGCCACTACTGCTCGTGGCCATGTCAACTATGTCTCAGCTGAGGAGACTCAAGAGGATCCCAACGTCGTTCTCGGTACGCTCCTTGTTAATTGCCATCCGGCAACTGTTCTTTTTGATACTGGAGCTTCTCATTCATTTATTTCTGAGAGCTATGCTCGTTTGCACAACACCACATTTAGTGACATGCCCACCTCTATGGAAATTCAAACTCCTGGTTCTAGATGGCAAACTTCTAGGATCAACCATGGAAATGAAATTCTTGTCGACAGACTAGTCTTCCTTGCCTCTCTAATAGCTCTCAAGTCCTCGGACATAAACATCATCTTAGGTATGGACTGGATGTCAGCCCATTACGCTAAGATTGATTGCTCTACTAGAACTGTTCAACTTACCCATCCATCGGGCAAGACAGTCAGTGTCTCGACCCGAGTGTCCGAGCGTCAGCTCTACTCGTTAAATGCCAACCCCCTTCCAGACCTTGAAGATGTCCCGGTAGTCCGAGACTTCCCGGATGTTTTTCCAGAGGAACTGCCAGGTGTTCCACCTGACAGGGATGTTGAATTCGTGATAGACCTTGTTCCAGGAACCGTCCCAATCTCTAGAAGGCCCTATAAGATGGCACCCCTAGAACTGGCCGAACTTAAGAAACAACTCGATGAGTCCTTGAAAAAGGGTTTCATCCGTCCTAGTTCTTCTCCATGGGCTTGCCCCGTCCTCTTCGTCAAGAAGAAGGATGGAATGGATCGGATGGTTGTAGATTACCGACCTGTCAACTTGGTCACTATCAAAAACAAGTATCCGCTCCCCAGGATCAACGATCTGTATGATCAGCTCGCTGGATCCTCAGTCTTCTCCAAGATGGATTTGAGGTTGGGTTACCATCAAATCAAAATCAAGAACGGGGACATTCCCAAAACGGCCTTTGTTACTCGTTATGGCCAATACGAGTACACCGTCATGTCCTTCGGTTTAACCAATGCTCCAGCCACTTTCTCTCGGTTAATGAACTCGATCTTCATGGAGTACTTGGATAAATTCGTCATGGTTTACCTCGATGATATACTCATCTACTCCAAGAATGAAGAGGACATGCCGAACATCTAAGGCTAGTATTGATGAAACTTCGAGAGCATCGCCTTTATGCCAAATTCTCCAAGTGTGAATTCTGGTTGCTAGAAGTGACCTATCTGGGCCATGTAATCTCTGGTAAGGGCATTGCTGTCAATCCCGAGCGAGTTCAAGCCGTCCTTGACTGGACTCCCCCTGAAACGGTCAAGCAAGTTCGGAGATTTCTTGGGTTAGCGAGCTATTGCCGCCGCTTCGTCGAGAACTTCTCCAAAGTTGCTAAGCCTCTAACTGAACTCCTCAAGAAAGATAAAAAGTTCGAGTGGACTCCACAGTGCGAGTTCAGCTTTCAGGAACTGAAAAGACGCCTGACATCTGCTCCCGTACTGGTACCACCAGATTTTTCTAAGGACTTTGTTATCTATTGCGACGCCTCGCGACAAGGACTAGGTTGCATTCTCATGCAAGATCGTCATGTGATTGCCTACGCTTCTCGACAGTTGCGTCCACATGAGGATAACTATCCCACACATGATCTAGAGCTTGCAGCTGTAGTCCATGCACTCAAAACCTGGCGACATTACCTTCTTGGTAATCGTTGCGAAATCTACACTGATCACCAAAGTTTGAAATACATCTTCACCCAACCGGATTTGAATCTCAGGCAAAGACGTTGGGTCGAGTTGATCACGGATTACGACTTAGGAATAACCTACACCCCAGGCAAAGCCAATGTCATGGCTGATGCTCTAAGTCATAAATCTTATTGTAACAACCTGATGTTACAACAAAGTCAACCACGTCTCCACGAGGAATTTCGTAAGCTTAATCTTCACATTGTTCCTCGAGGATTCCTCTCCACCCTGGTGGCGAAACCTAACCTTACGGATCAAATCATAGCTGCCCAGAAGCGCGATATGGGCATATCTCGGATTAAGGAGAACATTGCTAGCGGAGCTGCTAAATGTTTCTCCATGGATGAGCGAGGTGTTGTCTTCTTTGAGAACCGTTTAGTGGTACCCAAGAAGCAACACCTACGGCAATTGATCCTTAAGGAAGCTCATGAATCCCCTCTCACCATTCATCCCGGTAGTACCAAAATGTATCAAGACCTACGCCAGAGGTTTTGGTGGACTAGGATGAAGAGAGAAATCGCTCAATACATTGCAAATTGCGACGTCTGTCGTCGCGTTAAAGCAGAGCATCAACGGCCTGCTGGCACCCTTCAACCTTTGGAAATTCTTGAATGGAAATGGGATAAAATCGGTATGGATTTCATTACCGGGTTTCCCAGGACCAAGCGAGGGAATAATGCTATCTTCGTTATTGTCGATCGTCTTTCCAAAGTAGCCCATTTTCTACCCGTTAGTGAGAGTATAACCGCTAGCCAGCTAGCTGACTTGTACATCTCTCGGATAGTGTCTCTCCATGGTGTTCCATTAGAAATTAATTCAGACCGTGGAAGTCTTTTCACCTCTCGATTTTGGGAAAGTTTCCAAAATGCTATGGGGACTCGTCTCTTCTTTAGCACCGCCTTCCATCCGCAATCAAGTGGTCAAGTAGAACGAGTCAATCAGATTCTGGAGGATATGCTCCGAGCTTCTGTCATCTCCTTCGGTATGAATTGGGAGAAGTGCCTTCCATTCGCCGAGTTCGCTTATAACAATAGCTATCAAGCTAGCTTGGGCAAAGCCCCTTTCGAAGTTCTCTACGGACGAAAATGTCGAACGCCTCTTAACTGGTCAGAAACCGGCGAGAGACAACTCTTTGGCCCGGATATGATCCAGGATGCAGAAGAGCAGGTTCGCATTATTCGTGAGAAGTTGAAAACAGCCCAATCTCGACAAAAGAGTCAGTATGACCGCAAGCATAAGCCTATGGATTATGAAGTTGGCGAGATGGCCTACCTTCGGGTTACACCTTTAAAGGGAACCCATCGATTCGGTATCAAAGGCAAGTTGGCTCCTCGTTACATTGGACCCTTTCGCATTCTTGCCAAACGAGGAGAAGTTGCCTACCAGTTGGAACTACCTCCGCATCTCTCCAGAGTTCATGATGTCTTCCACGTTTCTCAACTCAGGCGTTGCTTCTTGGATTCTATCCATGGAGTGGACCACGAAACGCTTGATCTCCAAGATAACCTCACTTATCGAGAACATCCCGTTCGTATCCTCGATCAAGCCGAGCGTACCACTCGACGCCAGAATATCAAGTTTCTCAAAGTTCAATGGTCACACCATTCCAAGCAAGAAGCTACTCGGGAAAGGGAGGATCGTCTTCGACTTGAGTACCCTACCTTCTTCCTGACGGATGCTAAATCTCGGGACGAGATTCTTTTGAGTGGGGGTGAGTTGTCACATCCTAGTTTAGACCATGCATCAGAGTGTGCATCATGCTACCTTTCATCAGAAAGTTGAAATGGGGAAGGCAGAACCCCCAGCACCCCTCCTGAAATCAACTAGGGTTTACTAAAAATATTTTCAATGAACCTGAAATGCCCTTCTAAATGTCCATCATTTTTTGCCTTGGTTCAGAACCTCTGCCAAAAGTGGTGCATAATTTTCTAGGTCATCCTAAGGTTTTTTGAATTAAGTCATAAGTATTTGAATTTGGGCATTTAAAATTTATAAAATATTTTAAATGTTCAAATATTCCTAAACTGAAATGTTTCATGTTGTTTATACTTTAAACAGTATGCATGAGCAGTTTGGGGATTTCTGGAGTTGTTTAAGTATTTTAAATAAGTCCACAAAGTTGCAGAAATAATAGAAAATGAAAACAGAAAACAAAGAGGGAACTAACTGGACGCAACCCACCTGCCGGCCCACATGGCGGCCCAGCACCATGCTGGCCCGCGCCAGCCAGCTGCTTCGTCCCCGCCAGGCAGGCAGGGAGTTGACGCCGGCGAGCGCGAGCTCGCCACGGCGCCAGCAGCTTGCCGCCTCGCGCGCCTGGACGCTGGGCGGCCCCCACGTCACACCCCCGACCCCGTGGACACCTCACTCCTCCCCCCTGCCCTCTCTCTCGCTCCCTCTCGGTCATGGACGACGCTGCCGCGCCCGCGCCGCCGTGAAACCATGCTCCCCGTCGCCCCCGTGCCACTCCACCGTGTCCTACAGCTCTGCCACTCCCTCTTGCTTCGCCCCACCGAGCCACCCGACGCCGGAGCCTCTGCATCGTCCTCTCCATCGTCGTCTTCAACCTCGGGCCGCCAGATCGCCGTCGCCGTCCCGACCGCACCAAGGCTTCCCCGAGCACGCTGACCCTCTCTGCTGCTTCCCTGTGAGCTGCTGAGCCTACCCATCCTCTTCTCTCTCCTTCTAACGCCACACAGCGAGTACACGGAGCTCGCCGCACGCACCGCCGCGGAGCTCGTCGCCGACGTGTCTCCGGGCCAACTCCGGCCACCTCACCATGTCTAACATACTCACCGCACACCCAGGGGCCCAACGCACCACTCCACGTGCCTCGTCGTGCCCCGTAGCCCTGGTTTCACTTTCACCCGACTCCGGCGACCGCCAAAGTCGTCGCCGGTGACGTCTCCGGCCACCCCGAGCTCTACTAACTCCCCCAATAGCTGCGACTCGCTCCCAGGAGCCCGTAGATGCCCTCCGCCGCCCGTTTGGTGGCCGGAACGTGCTAATGCACTTTCCTCCGCCGCGTCTGGCCTCGCCGGCGGCTAGACGCCGGCGAGTTTGACCGTTGACCTTTGACTGGGTGGGCCCAGTTGACTTCCTGAGTCAATGACAAGCGGCCCCCCTACTAATTATTCTGGTTAGTTTTAATTATTTTAGTTAGTTTAATTAAGCACTGACATGCGGGTCCCACTGGTCAGTTTGACCTGGACGACCCCGTTGACCCTGACGTCACCCTGACGCACTGCTGACGCAATAATTTAATTACTGGATTTATTTCTATACAGGAAAATCCAGAAATTAGTTCAAACTTCAAAAATTCATAGAAAATAATCTATAACTCCAAATGCAAAGATTTATATATGAAATTTGATCAGAAAAATTCAATATATCCAATGGAACTGGTTTCATGCATGTCAGAGCAAGTTTACCTTGCTGTTTAAGCACTACAAGGTGGAGCACTTATATGACTAAGTTAAAATGGTTTAACACATGAACCTTTGGTTCATTTAAGCACTTTCCACCCTAATCTAGCTTGCATTAAGCAAACTCACATCATATTGCCATGTCATAGCATGCATCATGTTGTTGCATATCGTGATGTGTTGATTGTGCTCCGATGTGTCATTCGTGGTAGGTTCTGCCTCCAAGGATATCCACGAGTATCCAACTGAAGGGCATTATCCCACTACCACTCCATCAGGCAAGCAACTCATTGATCATTCCGATACAAACCCATGTTCTCGCTTCTGCTCTCGTTTACTGCATTAAGACAACGCGTTTCAAACTGCTGTGTGTCGCGGTAGCTGAACCCACTTCCTTTGCATGACCTGTCATTGCCACAGTAACTAGTTGAAACCCACTAGTATGTGTAGGAGTTGATTGAGCCATATGTTTGTGTTTCCTACCATGCTCTGCTTGCTATGCTTAGAGTTGTGTCAGGTCTGGCTCATCGGGATGATGAACTAGAGTGAAAGGTTGTGATGATGTCGAGAGTATGAAAGTGTTGAATACGATTTGGTAAAGGAATTGATGAAAGGCCATGTAGGAGTACATGGTGGGTTGTTTCATTGAGGCCATCCCTAAGAACTGAGATCTATGTGTGTGATTTAAGATTCAGCTACTACCACGCATTGGGCCCTGAAATATGACCCCGCTCGACTTACCGACCCCTCTCGTCCTCTGTCCAGGAGTTGCAAGTAGTTTCTGGTGTTTGTAGTTGCTGGGGGCCGCACGCAGCGCTGACCATAGGGGTGGGCTGTGTTGCGGTAGGCACGTGGCCCGGTGTACCGATTCGCCCGTTTGGTGTCTCGGGAACCCTGTACACATCGTTCGGGGCTGTTGAGGACACCCCGGCCGGATCTCCTTGCGGATGGAACCCGAATAGGCGATAAACCTGGACTAGAGACTGGAGTAGTTGGTTAGGTCGTGGTCTACACCCACGTCGGCTTTCACTTGAAGTCTGCCGAGCACATGACGTGTGCAGACGCTAAGTGGTGGAAACATGTGTGAAGAAGTACACCCCTGCAGGGTATAAAACTATTCGAATAGCCGCGTCCGCGGTTAAGGACTACTTGGTCACCTATACAGTTCATAGACAAGTAAATGGATACTACTAAAAGCCTCAAGATAAGTGTGAGTACCGCGGATGGCACTCTCGCAGGATGGCGAGAGAGGATCCACGGTGGAGTATTGTGATGGTGATAGTGGACTCGTGTGCGACAAATGCTTTACAAGTTGTGTCTGTCGTAGGATAGCTTAGCCAAGAGTCAAAGCTTACTTGCTGCAATAACTCCACTACCCCTTTTCAGAATGTGCATGTATAGTAGGATTCTGTGGTAAGACTTGCTGAGTACCTTTGTACTCATGTTCGCTTTAATTAATGTTTTCAGACGACAACACCAACCCCTCTGATGGGTTCTACGTAGACCTTGACGTCGACGAGTGACTTATCACTCAGGTGGTGATCCAAGACTTATGAAGGGTCGATGTAGATAGACAGGCTTCTTCGAGCCTTCTTTCTTTTTAGAGTCTGTACTCAGACTACTTTGCTTCCGCATGTGCTTGTATGTTTGTATGACTTGAGTGTCGGGTCATGTGACCCCTATCTATATGGATGATATGTATGGCTCTTCGGAGCCTTTAAATAAAGTACTTGAGTTGTAGAGTTTTGTTGTGATGCCATGTTGTATTTACTCATATCGGGCATATTGTGTGTATGATTGAAATGCTTGGTATGAGTGGGATCCGACTATCTAGTTTTTTATCCTTGGCAGCCTATCATATGGGGAAATGTAGTCTAGTGCTTCTGAGCGACAGTAGTCCGCTACAGCCCGGTTCACCGAAGTCCTGCTAGCCCAGCACTACTGCTTGGAACACTTGACTGGCCGGCATGTGATTCACTTCGTTCCTATGTCTGTCCCTTCGGGGAAATGTCACGCGGTGCTTTCCGGAGTCCTGCCTAGCCTGCTACAGCCCGGGTTACTGGAGTCCTGTTAGCCCAGTGCTACAGCCCGGATTCATACGTTGATGACCGACATGCTCGATGTGATTCATGTATGCTTGTCCTCATAGGCTAGTGCCGCTTTGGGTTCACGACTAGCCATGTCGGCCCGGGTTCTCTGTCATATGGATGCTAGCGACACTATCATATACGTGAGCCAAAAGACGCAAACGGTCCCGGGCCAGGTAAGGTGGCACCCGTGGGAGTATCGTGCGTGAGGCCGCAAAGAGATATGATGTGTTACATGCTGGATCGATGTGGCTTAGGATCGGGGTCCTGACATAACTGAACCCGAGCGATTGCACTGCAGGCTACGCGTTACTGAACCCGAGCGACCGATCGATGGCTGTTAACTGAACCCGATCGAGCGATTCCTTCGCTACTGCTGCTAACTGAAGCCGATCTATGCTGCCTCTGGATGAACAGTGAGCGTTGCTGGGGGGTTTGGATGAACAGTTCCCGATGGGGGTGGATGAACAGGACCCCGTGGCGTTGCCTCTGGATGAACAGTGAGCGTTGCTGGGGGGTTTGGATGAACAGTTCCCGGTGGGGGTGGATGAACAAGACCGCGATCGTTCGAGCCGGTTGGGGCTGGATGAACAGGACCCCGTGGAGGGCAGGATGAACAGGACAACCCCGTGGAGGACAGAATGAACAGTAGATGGTGGAGGGCAGGATGAACAGTAGCCCCGTGGAGGGGTGGTTGAACAGGAGCCCGTGGAGAGGGCTGGTTGAACAGTAGCCGGTGGAGTAGCGCGCGGTGGAGGCTGGATGAACATGAGCCTGATAACCCACAAGTGTAGGGGATCGCAACAGTTTTTGAGGGTAGAGTATTCAACCCAATTTTATTGATTCGACACAAGGGGAGCCAAAGAATATTCTCAAGTATTAGCAGTTGAGTTGTCAATTCAACCACACCTGGATAACTTAATATCTGCAGCAAAATATTTAGTAGCAAAGTAGCATGGAAGTAACGGTAACCATAGCAAAAGTAATATTTTTGAGTTTTGTAGTGATTGTAACAATAGCAACAGAAAAGTAAATAAGTGAAGAACAATATAGGAAAAGCTCGTAGGCATTGGGTCGGTGATGGAGAATTATGCCGGATGCGGTTCATCATGTAACAATCATAACATAGGGTGACACAGAACTAGCTCCAATTCATCAATGTAATGTAGGCATGTATTCCGAATATAGTCATACGTGCTTATGGAAAAGAACTTGCATGCCATCTTTTGTCCTACCCTCCCGTGGCAGCGGGGTCCTAATGGAAACTAAGGGATATTAAGGCCTCCTTTTAATAGAGTACCGGAACAAAGCATTAGCACATAGTGAATACATGAACTCCTCAAACTACGGTCATCACCGGGAGTGGTCCCGATTATTGTCACTTCGGGGTTGCCGGATCATAACACATAGTAGGTGACTATAGACTTGCAAGATAGGATCAAGAACTCACATATATTCATGAAAACATAATAGGTTAAGATCTGAAATCATGGCACTCGGGCCCTAGTGACAAGCATTAAGCATAGCAAAGTCATAGCAACATCAATCTCAGAACATGGTGGATACTAGGGATCAAACCCTAACAAAACTAACTCGATTACATTATAGATCTCATCCAACCCATCATCGTCCAGCAAGCCTACGATGGAACTACTCACGCACGGCGGTGAGCATCATGAAATTGGTGATGGAGGATGGTTGATGATGACGATGGCGACGGATTCCCCTCTCCGGAGCCCCGAACGGACTCCAGATCAGCCCTCCCGAGAGGTTTTAGGTCTTGGCGGCGGCTCCGTATCGTAAAACGCAATGAATCCTTCTCTCTGTTTTTTTTCTCCCCGAAAGAAAATATATAGAGTTGGAGTTGAGGTCGGAGGAGCTCCAGGGGGCCATGAGGTAGGGGGGCGCGCCCTGGGGGGAGGGCGCGCCCCCACCCTCGTGGACAGGGTGTGACCCCCCGGTCTTCATATTTTGCAAGGATTTTTTTATTAATTCCAAATAGACGTTCCGTGAAGTTTCAGGTCATTCTGAGAACTTTTGTTTCTGCACATAAATAACACCATGGAAAGTCTGCTGAAAACAGCGTCAGTCCGGGTTAGTTCCATTCAAATCATGCAAGTTAGAGTCCAAAATAAGGGCAAAAGTGAATGGGAAAGTAGATACGATGGAGACGTATCAGAGCCGTGGATGAACAGTCGCAGGTGGAGGCTGGAGGAGGTCGACGGTGGATGAACAGTAGCCCGTGGAGGCTGGAGGGGGTCGACGGTGGAGATGAACAGTATCCCGTGGAGTCCCGTTTTGCGGTACGCCACACCCCTCCCGATTAACATGACCCCCGTTTCGACCGTAGCGCTCCAACACAAGTGTGTTTCCTCCATTTTGCGGTACGCCACACCCCTCCCGATCAACAGGACCCCCGTTTCGACCGTAGGAGGTCCGTTCCCTCCGTTTTGCGGTACGCCAGACCGTACCCCTCCCGATGAACATGATCCCATTTCGAACATGGCATGTCGAACACAAGGCCGTTTCCTCCGTTCTGCGATACGCCAGGCCTTGTTTCCATCGGTTGTTCCATCCAAGCCCTCCCGATGAACACGACTACGCATTCCGTTCCGACCTAGCCGGTTGGCTCCTCATGAACACGACGACGATGCTGTTTCTCCGTTCTGACCCAGCCATGTACACAAGCCCTGGCCGTACGTATGCGCGAGTAGGCATTCGAGACCCTGCCCGTATGTACGTATGTGGCCGCATTTTCTTTCTTGCACACTGGCCGCTGTACGTACGTGTACATGCTACGTGCGCGCCTCTACATCGACCAGTATGTAGGTACACGTTCGCGACCAGAATCACAACGCTACGTACGCTTCGACTAGGTGGGTTCCGACTGTCAGGCACTTCCTTGCCTGCAAAGATGTAGCTGATGGGTCCCAGCAGTCAGGGGGCGAATCGTTTTTTCCCAGACGTACTTCCTTGCGTGCGAAAATGTAGCTGGTGGGTCCCAGCAGTCAGGGGGAAACATTTTTTTCGCGAAATATGGTGGCCCGTCCGGTGGGTCCCTGCTGTCAGGTGGAGGAATAATTATTTTGCACGTAATAAGGAGGCACTTCCTTGATGCGGCCGTGGACCCAGCTATCAGCCTCTCCACGTACAGTCCACGTCCGATGGAAGCCGTTCCTTGACCATGTTGACCACGCCGCGTCGAGAGCACCAGGGCGGTGGACGACAAGAGGCCTAGGAAGGGGACGACGCGGAGCCGGGAAAGACGCGGCAGTGGAAGCCTGCTAGGAGAGGAGTACGAGGGTTCACTGGTTTGGCTGCGGTGTGAGGCTGTCGTCGCCACAGGGCCTGGCCAGCAGTGGGAGCTGTGAGGCCTCCGCGGCAGCACAGCCGACCATGGGAGGCAGGGGCATGCGGCACGACCGGCGCTGCTTTGGGTGGCTGGAGCAAGAAGACCATAGGTTGAAGAAGCACTAAGGCCGTTGGATGGACATCGTACGATCACTGGAGCTAGAATCGTTCATATTGACTAAGTTGACAAAACCCTCCGTCCCCGTCAACTTAGTAGGCCCACAAGTCAGCCTCCCACTGTGGTGGGTCCCAGATGGCAGGGGCTATTCACTTTTTTGTGCGCAATAAGGAGACACTTCCTTGCGTGCGAAGATATAGTTGGTGGGTCCGACCTGTCAGTGGAGGGAACGTTTTTTTTCACGAAATACAGAGGCCCTTCCGGCGGGTCCCAGATGTCAGGTGGAGGAATCATTATTTTGCGTGTAATAAGGAGGCATTTCCTTGTGTGCGGTCGTGGACCCAGCTGTCAGCCTCTGCACGTACAGTCCACTTCCGATGGATGTTGTTCATTGACCACGCCACGCCGAGAGCACCAGGGCGGTGGATGACAGCGAGGCCTACGAAGGGAACGACACGGAGCCGGGGAAGACACGGCAGTGGCTGCCCACGCGATGGAGAGTACGAGGGTTGACTGGTTCGGCTGCCGTCGCCGGAGAATAACAGGAGGTGTGGGTGAGTAGAGGGATAGACATGCCAGGGATGCGAGTATATGATGGGGCTGTGAGGCCTGCCCAGCAGCACAGCCAACCATGGGAGGCGAGAGCAGGCGGTTCCGATGGCGCTGGTTTGGGTGGCTGGGGCAGGAAGATCAGAGACTGAAGAAGCACGATTGCCGTTAGATTGACATCTAACGGTCTGATGCTGGTAGAGTCGATTGTTGACTAAGTTTCTTTTTTGATAAACCTTGTGTACGCATGAACTTAGTAGGCCCACAAGTCAGCCTCCAAATCTGTGGCAGACAACATGGAGCCCATTTTCTATTTTTTAATAACTAGCAGAGTGGCCCGCCCGATGTGCGGGCTAGTATTTTATAAAGTTGAATGATGAGAGTATATTATCTGATTTGTGGAAAGAAAATTGGACCCAAATACAATGATATTTACAAATATGAGACTTGTGAACATAGTTTTATCTTAGGTATGTTTGGTTTTTTGTTGATATATAAATAAATGAGTTGTTCATTTATCATTTACCTAGATATACTAATTTTTTTATGATTAGTCGTGTAGTCCAAATTATATTTGCATCATTTTAAGGTATTTTATGATTTTACAATGTTATAATTTTTCTTCAAATACAGATTTAATTGTCCTCATTGTTTTCGTGTAGGCATAGGTAAATTTTCTATCCATGTGCAAGATTGTCATCTTAATTTATATGTGATATTTTTTCTATACTCATTTTTTTGTGTGGATTTGTTATGTGAAGTTAAAATGTATGTATATACCGTACATATAATCCTTAGAATGGTCATGCGAGGAATTTGTTTCCAAAATCCTTTGATTTAGTTAACCTAAGACACATGTACTAAGTACGCCCAATATTGGCTCATATTTTTCACCTAAGCAAAGTTTGATCTCACACTATCCACACTTTTTCGAAAGAACCACGGTCCATACTACTTTCCTGGAAAAAATATATTATCCACACTATTATCAATAGAATGCCATTAGTTTCATGAGTCCCTATAGACTGCCTTCGGCCCTGTTTGTTTCGTAAGTCTTAGGACTTTTTTAAGTCCTAACTTATAAGTCATAAGTTTTTCCCTGTTTGTTTACAGGGACTTATAAGTCCCGAGTCACTACCTGCTTGTTTATAGGGACTTATAAGTCCATGTTGCACCGCTGCAACGAGGCTCAGGAGAGGGCATGTCCGACGATTGGAGGCACCGCTGCAACGAACTGAGGCAGAAAGAACCGAGGCGGGGCGGCGGCGGGGCGGCGAACCGAGGCAGAACGAACCGAGCGCGGGGCGGCGACGGGGCGAGAGGCGGGGCGGCGACGGGGCGGCGAACCGAGGCAGAACGAACCGAGGCGGGGCGGCGACGGGGCGAGAGGCGGGGCGGCGACGGGGCAAGAGGCCGGGCGGCGGCGGCGATTGGACCGAGAGGCAGGCGGCGTGCGGGGAACGAGCCTGGAGCGACGCAGGGTAGGTCCGGCCCGGGATAAGTCCCAATAAGCTCCTCCCTAAGAGTCTTATTTGATAAGTCCCAAATCACCACAATAAGTCTCAATAAGTCCCTTATGTTTGGTTTAGGTAAGACTTATAGGGACTTTTTTAAGTCCCTAAACCAATAAGTCTCTGGAAACAAACACCCTCTTCACTTTTCAAGGTTTTTAGTCTCCCCGCCATAGAAGTAGCCGATCCAGCTTGGTTCTACAGTGTGATTGGATCACCATGAGTACTTGCACACACTCCATGCCTCGGGTATGGCGATATGCATGTCTGCTCCTCGCCCGCCTAGTTTCTCCTCGGACGGTCCAGGATAACTCAGGGATAGCAACACGTGAGTAGTAGTTGTGCACTATGTGTCGGCGGCATCACTTTATATTTTTGGAAATGATGTTATGTCCTTTAAATATTCAATTTATCTCTTATTCATAAGTGACTTTAGTGGCACATAAAACCATAAAGGATATTTGTGCATATTGATTGTAACATACAACATAAAACAGAAAATATCTTTTTTCCTATTACCCCAATATTTTTAATAGTTTTATCATTAAATAATAATCAATATGTTTTTAGATTATTCATATAGGAAATATATAATTATATTTATCATAGGAAGTTGTTTAGAGAAAATATATTTTTGGTAAAAGGTAAATTGTAAAAGTTTAACATTTAAGATATGCAAAGTACAATTCTATTCTTAGCATTACTGGAAGTATATGACAAATAAATTTTTATATATTTGTTGGGTACTAAAATAAATTAAATTGGAATTGCAAACTATTGTTTGTTACACCAACAAAACCAAAGCAAGGATACTTACATGATTCAACGAAACTGATTACTTAAAAAAAGACATTTATAGATACAAAGGATCGAATTTAAATGCACTGAAGTCAAATCATGGAAAACATTGAACACCAAGTAGTTGAATGGTATGTGGGCATAAAATAGAATAAAACACGATTGAATGAAATTTTCATTGTTCCTATCTACAAATGCATGAGAACATATCACTTCAAGGTGTTCTCTGTTAGTTGAGGCATGTGTTCAGCATGATGGCTTGTGTTTTCGAGTGCATGTGGTGTATGTGTGTTTTTTGTGATACTAAAGTAGTAAAGGAAAGTTGATGTGTATATGCCCTTGTGACAGTGAAATATAACAAAACTTAATTTAACGTTATGGGGTCATAAACACATAGACGTTAGTTTATCCTAGATATTGTATCATCTTTGCGATTAACAAACTATGACGATTTGAACTTCATAAAAGCATTCATAGAGTATGATAATAGTAACTGATTTTGGAGTAATATATTTATGAATTATACCACAACAGATACAAATTAAATTGGAACAATTTGATCCGTGAACATGGACTAAAATGTCTATGCGACTAAGAACTTGATAAATAGCTACCAAGGGAAAGGCTTGATTTTCTAACCAAGAACATTAATGATCATCTACAGGGACTAAATGCCCAATGAGCCTTTTTCAAAAATAAACTAAGAATGAGTATTAATGAAGGAAAAATAAGGGATATTTTATTTGCCCCCAGAAGAATTTGCTCTTTATTGAGGATCCTACTACTTCATAAGACCGTGGTTTTTTTTTTTGATAGAAAGACTGTAAGGGAACCCCCTACAGTATTTCATAAGACCGTGGTAGCTACAACTTGTTAGAAAACATACATTCAGTCTTGTATAAACCGTAAAATAAAGTTTGCTTGTAAATATGAGATATGTAGTTTTTTTAGGCACTAAAAGGAAATTTTATACATCTGGTGTTATAATGTTTCATTAGGACAAGTTCTAATTTGGTTGGAACGCCAGCAAGCAAATTAAAATCCCCTGAGTCCTGACACGAGCAGCTAACTCATGTGCTCCCTCTACCAATCTTCTTGATGCAGCAGGAAACAAACTACGACATAATCCTTTTTATGTCCTCGTACACAAAACAACACCTGGCTAGGCTAGGTTCAAGCGAGTTGGTTATAGTTCAGAGACTTTTATCACCATAAATGTTTTTCATTATTCTTCCCATCTTTTTGAAAACCAAAGGGATCGAGTGGCATTATGATTTTTAGCGGGCATACAAATAATAGTTGTCTAGCTTGTGTTATAGTACTGTAGTTTTTACGCTGCCAAAGGAAAGGGCGTACTATACCACGATGCATAATGTGCTAGGGTCAACTCTCTTACTCTGCTTGCACCATTGACCTAGTTTACAAACAATATTTAGTTGGACATCTCACCTTGGATGGTTTCTTGGCGGACAACTCTCTTACTCGCTTGCCTCATATACCTGGTTTAGAAACAATTCAAAGTTGTACATCTAACCTTTGACCAAAAAGGCAGATGGGTTATCGCTTAGGGAAGAACATCTCAGCTGTACAACACTTGTTGGCGTGCGACGTTGGTCTTCTACGACAGCTCATCAAACTGCAAGTGCACACCCCGCCGTAATAGCCAGCAACCTATTCTGCTCTTGCCAGCAGTGTCGAAGATTTTGGGTCTGCACCTCAATACCATTAGGAAGCGGAGAGTAGAGATGTCTTAGTTCCTCGCTAATCCTTCTGGGTCACCGTATGGGTTGTCCACACGCGTGACTGCATAATCATTGCAAACGAATAATGATATATGAACATTGGTTGTGCATGCCCGAGTCCATGAAGTAATTCCAACAATCCGGATGAAGTAAGCTAACACGGTTTGTGATCTGCTGGCTGTACAAATCTAGGTCGATCTGTTCTAATTGATTAGCAATACAACCACGTACATACCCAAAAAAGCTAGCCACGCAAGCTAATTCAACTGGCCGCTGGCCGGAAACGCCAAATAAGCCATGCACGAAACACTGACAGAAGAATCAATTAGATAAATCATAAAAGTTAGACGAAAAGTACTGTGCTGGTGTCGCGGCCGCCGGTCGAAAAAGCCAAATAATCCATGCACTTAACACGCACGAATGAGCTAAATATGATGAATAACAAAACCTAGATGAAAAGTATCCGTATTGGCGTCGCCGCTTTGGTCATTGGCTTCATCTCTGCATGGGCCGTACGTGTGGCCGCATGAATGCATGGATGTTGCACTTTCATGTGCTGGAGGATGAAGTCAGGAAAACATGGTGGCGCATCTGCTCCTCCATAGCCGAGGAGCACATTGTGAGGGAGAGGTCTTTCCCCTTATTTTCTTCCCAAGGAGACATACCCTTTTTTTATTCAGGAAAAAATAAGGAGATGCAATGAGCGCATCGTGAGGGGATGCTCTTTTCCTGATTTTCTTCCCGAGAAGGAGATATGCTTATGTAATGCGGGATGGCATTGGTGGGTAATTTCTCTGGCTATAAAGTAGATCTAATGGCTGTAATTTTCTGATGCACATAATTAATGGCTAGATTACTCTGATTTTTGTGGGATTTTATAACTTATTTCTCTTTTTTCTAGTTTACCCATCAAATACTTTTTATATATAAATAGATTTGCAGCCCATTTGCTAATTCTTAAGTAATTTATTACAGCCCATTTTCTGCTCAGGACCACGGTTAAAAAGTTCAACCTTATTTTGCATATTTCGGTGGAGTCCGAACTTTTGTAATCCTGAAATGATAAACAATTTTTTAAGAACTTATTGATTTGCCAAAAAAAATCGTTTTGTTTTTTAAGCAAATAAGGCGTGGGACAATTGAGTTGGTTTAAGGGAAAATCAGTGGTAAAAAAATCAGCGCGGGGAGGGAAAACAACAACAAAAATAAGGATGTAAATATGAAAAGTGAATTTTATGTATTTTCAATATAATGATACGTGTATATGAACTAGTAAAACTATAGGTAGAGATTAGAAAACGGATGTAGGACATGGGTTTCAAGAGGAAAATAGAAATGGGCCGTGTGTTTGATTCAGTAAAAATAGTGCCTGCGGATGTTGTAAGACAAAATATAACTAACGCTGACGGGCCAGAGGCCAGTAGATACCTGCTGGATCTTTGTGCCCCGTTGTCGTCATGGGCTGGGCATGTTAAAAACAAAACCAAGCCTGGGCAGTCTACAGCCCAGTTGAAACTTGCTCGACCTGAAAAAACAATATACGTGCTCAATAAACGAGAGAATTCTGCAAGTACAGACTGATAACTGGGATGCAGCAGGGATATTGTTTTTTCATCGTGATAATAAGAGCATGCACTTGTTTCGAAAAATTTGGAAAACTGTGAATTCGAACGGCAGGTGCTTGTGCTACCCATCAAATAAAAATCAGGTGCCTGAAAATTCATTTCGAAACGAATAAATCAGCTTTATATCCACGTCAATCCTCGGCATGATGGTTGGAAGCAAATGCCAAGTTCATACCAAAAGATCGTTAACAACAATGCCAACTTGCGGACGACAAGGTAGTACAAGTACCAATACCAAACTAACTTATAATCTTTTTACTCCTGGCCCTTGTGTTCGTCTGGTAGAAAATCTTGCAGAGGACCAGCTCCCGCGCCTTCTGCTGCTTCAGGTCCCCGAGGTGGTACTGGTGCATCACCCAGTTGGTCCTCTGCTGGTCGAAGTTCTTGTTGGTGTGCAGCACTAGAACCTTTTTGCTGCCCGCCTGCGGCCGTTGACCATCACCGGCAACGGCCGTTGACCATCACCGGCAAGGTATTGCCGGTGTTGTGCCACATCGCGTGCATGCCGCACTCTGACTGTATCTTGCGACGCATCCACGTGCCCCTTTTGAACGCCCTGGAATTGCGCTGGAAGAAATGCTTGCTTAGGCCACTCAGTGTGATACCTGCAGTATTATCGAATACAAGTTTTAGTGTACGTGGTTGGCATTTTCATAACATCTTTGGCATGTTGCAGTCACTTGTTTCACTTTTTATTAACTGTCAAATTGTAATTTCTTCACCAGGTCTGCATCTAAAAAGAAAAATAGAGCTATAAACAAAGGATATATTTGTGCAAGTAAACGGACGATCGGTGTCTTACCTGGAAATTTCTCAGGATGGGTGTAGGATATGCCGTGCTCGCTGTCGATGGTTGGTATGAACAAATCGATGAGAGGGTGAGATCTCGCGCTGTCAGCACTCACTTTGGCCTCAAGGTGCTCGATCAGCTCCTGATCCGTGGGATCGAACTTGACGCCAGCTGGCAGCACCGGCCAATCCTTCTTCGACTTATATGGGTTAATTCCAGTTATATGGTATTCAATGTATGATCAATCAACTATTTTAAGTGAATGATGAAAGATTTCGACAGATAAGTGGTACTCTAAATCTGAAGTCCAGAATACCTGAACACGCCACCGGGATTCTTGTGTCACCTCACGCACAGCGTGTTGTCACGTCAATTCAATGTGTGGACATGATGAACAATTTGACCAACATATACTAGTACTGCTATTGTACTACTTACTAGTCGTATTTAGTGTCACATTTTAACCATAGGTTTAACTAACAAGTACACACTTGAAGCCTAAGTGATATATATATTTTATATATATATATATATATATATATATATATATATATATATATATATATATATATATATATATATATATATATATATATATATCACCCAGGGCGCAGAATAAGTTATTCTTCCACCGAGGTAATCTTACAAACATTTCATAATTAAATTACGTTTGAAAATCAAATAGTTACATTCCTATTGATTCACTACGTAAAATTTGGCATAAGAAAATAAAAATATAGGTCATAAGACAAGAAAATTTGCAGTTTATGTGTATTTTACACTATGTTTTTACGTTTGTAATTTTACATAATATAAAATATTTTTTAAGACGATTATATATTTCTCACTGTCTCTTTTTACGTCAGAAATAAGACAAAATTTACGAAACGTAAAATTATGGTGCATTGATGGTAAAATAGAGGGGGTGAAAAATAACTACTCCTCACCCAGGGAATATATATACATATATATATAGTGATACTATTCATCATATATATATATATATATATATATATATATATATATCCATCATCATTATCAGTACATCCTGCGTAGGTGAGTTAGGATGCACTTGATCCCAGAAAGGTATTTATCCTTCAAACCAGAGGAGTGCTTCAAACTAACAACAGTCCAACAAAAGAGGGTCGTGCTACATCAACAGAATACATGGCTTAGTCTACATATCAGTACGAATCAAGTTGTGCATATTTGCTGTTGGCATGAACCACATCGCCGCATGTCGCGTTTGCAAAAGCCATCCATAGCATGGAAGTTTGATGCCTTTCACACACTGAAGATTATCTCGCAACAAGCTGTGTCGACGAATCTCTGGATATAGTGATTCATGAAACCCATGGTATGATGTGTAAACACAGCCTCCCTGGCGAATGGAAGTTGCATAGCACGGTAATCATCGCCGGTGATATGATCGATGATTGGTTGAATAATCGGATAATTGAGTCCGAGGAACATGGAGTGGTTGCCGAGGCTGTAAACCCGCCTCCAGTTGAATACGCCTGGCCCAACGGAGATGGGATCTTTCTCGAACACGAAGCAGCCATAGCCATCAATGTCACGAACGCCCAGGCATTGTACTGCATGTGGTTTGATGAAATGGTTTGGTCAATTTGGTACGTTCAAATGAGCATCAAATGACCATCGTCAGCTGAACGAGCGATAAACCACCACCCATCGGCTGGTATGATTCCAGGTCCTGGAATCATGAAGGCCAGCGCATTTGCGTCTGCTGCAGCAATTCAAATTGAAGGTCAAAAGGACAAAAATAAACAATCATGTTCAGAGTATGTGTGGAATTAAGATTATTATAATAGTGACACATATCATAGACAGATAATTGCAATGCTGTGGTCATACCCCAAGTTAAAAAAATAAGCCAATGGCTTTCATATTCTAGCAATATATCATGGCTCAAACATCATGTAACAATGAGAGGAAAACAGATATGACAGGGCCTACTCATATTCTACCATAGCACTTACTACAGTTATCATATCAACTCTAAGCAATAACATGCGTTGTTATAAAAATCCTGGAAATGAGAGTAACATATAGCAATCATGAGGTTATACTCATAATATCTATTCTAACAATCATTAGATACCAATTGTTCTAATATCAACTCTAACAATAACATGTGTGGTCATAAAAATCTAAGAAATGAAAGGAACATATAGCAATGATGTGGTTATAGACATACTATATATTCTAAATTTGTAACAATGAACAGGCAGTCGTATTCTTAAGGTAAAGATGAGATGAGATAGAACAATTACACGACGATAGATTCCACCAGTATAGGCAGCCAATCTGTGCGTCAACCGCATAAACGATGCCATCGTGCACTATAGCATCAGACAGAAGTGTTGGGTGAAGAGGATCGACGATGAACCATAACCATGTATGGCGACCGGATTCCAGGTAGACTAATCCCATGTTGAACACGACAATGAGCTTGTAATCCATGTAGTCTTCTGATGGTGTGGGCACTTTGCAGATTACAACCTTCAGCAAACAAAGGTCGAGCCAAAAGCTCGACGCGTCTCGTGCGTAGTAGGCAGGAGTGTCCGACGGGCCGCGAGGCTCGATGGCGGCGGTATCCAAAGATGGAAGGGTGATCCCTCGCTGGGTGTAGATATCCACGAGATGCCACGGACTATAGGATTGGTGGATGAGGACGATCCAGTTGGCCTTCATGCCCGCCCAGTAGTGGCCGCGCATGAAGGGCAGGTGGACAGGTAGTGGTAGCATGTCGAGGGGCACCACGGCAACCTCCGTAGGATCGTAAAGTCGGTGTCTGGGCCACCTGCGAGGATCGGGCATCAACAAGCAGGGTGTCTTGAAAAGAGCCGGCCGGTTGCAGACGAGTAGACGGAACAAAGACACCGAGCATGCGGCCATACGGACGGTGCTGAGTAGGTCCATACGATTACAGATCTGCTCCAAGAGAACATCGGGGAGGGAATTCCAATCACGGATCTGCGTGTCAGTCGGTTCTGCCACTGGGGTTTTCGGTGCCTGCGAGCCAGCGGGGAAGTGGATTCGGGCGGGCGAGCGAAGAAGCTTCTCCTTGTGTGGCCGAGCAGTGAGCGAGGGGATATGGTACGCGCGAGCTACCAAGGAAGATAGCGCGGGCGGGCGAGCAGTGAGCGGGGGGAAATGGTGTGCGGCCGACGATGGGAAAGAGAGGAGGAAGAAGAAGAGAGGAGGAAGAAGAGTGGAAGACAAGGAAGAAAGTGCATTAAATCTCAATTCTACTACTACTACCAGGATATACCGTCCTTCGGATTGTAAATAGTTACACCGATGACATGTGGGTCTACGACAAGAGGGCCCATATGTCAGTTAATGGAGGACAGAAGCGTGCTCTACTGGCAAACATGATGGCAGTATTGGGTAAGGCTGATTTAGTAACGCCAACACACTGGTTCAGCTTATTAATTAAGTGTCCCATCTGCTGCAGCGTGTATTGTCACTTCACTGCGAAGACTAGTTTAATAGTTCTCTTTGATTGAGATGGGGAATAATGGATCGCGGAGACTTCCTTTCTACATTATCCCTATGCCTCTACGCTCACTTCACTCATTTTGCTCCGTACGTAGTCACTTGTTGAAATCTCTAGAAAGACAAATACTCCGTATTTGGGAACAGAGGGAGGATTTTACTCCGTATTTGGGAACAAAGGGAGGATTTTACTCCGTATTTGGGAACAGAGGGAGTATCACCATATGGAGGGAACGGAGGAAGCTTGAAATATGAACACGTCAATGGGAGGGAGTAAGCCCCATGCATGCATGCATGCAACATGCAACACTCACACGTACACATGGACGCACACAACACTCACGCACCCATGCGGCACACAGCACACGACGCAGCACACACGCTCACGCTCAAGTGCTCAACCTACTCCCTACGTCCGTGAAAGACTGTACATTTAGAGATTTACACATTGACCAGGGCATAATTAACGCCCAAAAGTTATGTGTGCATGCGACCATTGAGAGAAGAAGATTAAATGAAGGTCGTTGCATGCTGTAATTAAGCATAGACATGTAGCCTATACCTAGAGCACAAGTTGGTGCATTAGTCAATCAATATCGATTTAGATTAAAAAATGCATTGGAAGTGTAGATGTACTACACTCTTTGTTTTTTAGCCGATTTCTTTGCTCTGCCAACTGACAGGTGGGACCCAGAAACCAAGTGACCACTTAACCAGTCAACAAAGTGCCACGTCGACTATGTGGCCGGTCAGTAGGGTGCAATACGGTGCTCCACGATGAGCTAGTGATCGTATAATCACCGCAAAACTATATATAGTGACCGTAAAGAGCGTATTGTTATATATAGTGTATTTTCTCATTTCAAATTGAGCCATATTAACCGAAAAGGACACAGTATGGACTAGTACTAGTACTACTTTGATGTGTCCCGTCAACTCGCCGAATGAGGAGAAGCTTGCTTACTACGCCTCTGCCTCGCCCACGCGCGCGGTGGTTCGCAGGACGAGGAGAGGGTTTTGACTACAGCGTGGCCTCTCCCTCTCCCTCGCCCTCGCCGTCGCGGTGGACGTGCAGCAGTTCAATCGGTGTCAGATTGCCAGAAGCATAATGTGTACTGTAGTATCATCATTGTTGGACCTTCCGAAGAGGCGAAGAACCAAGTGCAAGGTTCACACGAGTACGAACTGTTGAACCTCCCGAAGAGGCAAAGAGCCAAGCGCAAGGTTTTATAGGAGTTCTTGTCCTAGTAGGAGCGTACTACAACTATAGCGAACGGTGCTATTGTATGATGCCGCAACGTCACGTATATCCGAAGCTATGCCACCTTTTTTTTTCAAAGAGCGTGTTGGAGCCCGTGCAACAACCACACAAGTTGCACATACACATAACACATTTACTAGTAATAAATTCTAAAGGACAAATGCCAGTATGCCACACAAGTTCATCTCCAATTCATGTGATAAATTTGTGCACGACTAGTCTACATATATTCAAAGCGCTACCGTTCACAATTTACCGTACTCCACTTACACGTTATAGATGGGCTACATGTCCTCCTCCAGGTTCCAGTCCTAGGTGTTCTTCATGGATGGCATGATCCATAGCGGTGGGCAACGGGAATCATTGTTGCAGCTTTCTAGTCTGGTTCCACAAGATGGAGACTCATCCAAGCTGAAGCGGCATAAATCAGGGATAGCGTGTCCCAGCATGTTGTTCATCCGGCGGTGCGCACGGAAGACACAACCATGCTTCATGAACGGCAGGCCTTCCGTGTCATGCACGGAAGGTGGCATCCACTTCACAATGGGGTAGTTGTCCCCAATGAAAAGCGAGTACTCTCCAAGAGTGTTCCTCGGCACCCACGTAGCATCGGGGGGTCGAACTAGGCGCAGTTCATCTGGTACAAGCGGCATCTCAGATCTGGACACATGGTGACATACATAGTCAAGGTCCATGCATAATAATGTTGTGCTAAAATATGGCGGTCAGTAATACCGTGCAGCAAATAGTACTACTCCGGTATAGAGGAAGTAAAATAACTGGCTTACTATATATAGCCACTGTTGGCTACATGGATGAGATAGTAAGACATGGAAAAACAAAAATGGTGGCAGCTAGTGGGTTCAAGTCTTCAAGGGCCTAGCTAGCTATACGCGTCCTCCAAGGTAAAAAGTACTCCTACTAGTACGTAAGTAGAGTACTAGTACAACAATGAAAGAGAAGGCGAGAGGGTTAAAAAATGGAATACTTGGGTAGATGGTGACGGTCCGATCGTGGTAGATTGTGTGACCATGTTGCACATCAGTGGTACCATGGGTAACGATTGCTAAGATAGTTGATCCCAATATGCCAAAGTCAGCTAAAAGCTTCCAGGTTAGACTGAATCGCGGATGCAAATGCACATCCAGGATTGGCGATCTTATTTTGATCGCGGGATGACTGGTCCCTGCAAAATAATGGAGTACCGTTAGGGATGCAAATGATGGTTTGTGCATTCCGTTGGTAATCTCCCGTACCGTAGGATGGCAACCAGATGAAACAAGTCCCCTGGCTTGTCACCGCGAAGATGCGGCCTAGATGGCGCACGGCGTCTTCGAACATGTAGGGGTACAAATCTGCCACCGCCAACATGCGCCAGCCTCTGCCGTTACTGCCTCTTGCATTGATGGCAATCCTTATGTCGAATAAGGCGATAAGATAGTAATCGTCGTAGCCGCGTCGCTTTGTCGGTGGGTCCGCAATTACTATCTTCTTCAATCTCATGTAGGCATTATCATACGTATTCGAGCCCAGCCAGTCCGGAAGGCCGATCCCAATGGTGGAGGAAGGGGTCTACCGGAACAGCCGCACTGCTGTGGATGTTGTGCAAAATGATGGTGGTATCCGGCCAGAGGTATGCAAGACAATCTTTGTTGGCACCGACCCAGACCTATATATAAGACGGTGGGCAGTGGAGAAATTACGGGATGGAAATGGAATAACTAAGTACTACATGATCAAACTCCATTACTGACCTGCTCATCGGACAAAATCCGACTACCTCTCAACATCGGCAACTCTAGCGGAGTCAAAGTGCAACCATGGCCAGGGAGCGGTGGACTGTTTGATGGATTGTCCCATAGAAGAACCTTCTCTTCGAGGACGCATGGAAGACCAACAAGCATGACCTTTTCCCAAGCCATTTTAAGCACCGTCTTGAAATAGTGGGTGCAGGAAGCATCGAGTCTTGTGGCGGTGAGGACGTCGGAGCGGTGTGTGATTTCTCCCAGAGGATCATCGTCCAAGGTCTCCCAGCCTCGACGAGGTGGAGAACCGCCTGGTGAATCCATGGGAGCAGCGACGAACTGCCTTCTCGGGGGGGGGGGGGGGGGAGGGGAACTGGCGAGGAGGAGATAAGGGCATAGTAACCGCAGGCCCTCGTCCCTTCCAACTGTAGATCATTCCTTCCAACTGTAGCGAAGGGGCAAGGCTATTATTTACTACTAGTACTAGCATTATGGGACGTTATGGGATTGCATTATACTGTAAATAATAGCACTATTAAGAAATTTTTGGCACTAGCTAGTAGTTTTTGGCGTGGATTAAGAAATTTTGGGCATGTTTTTGCTATTTTTTGTACACGCCAACTAGTGTCAAAAAACGTCTTACATTATGTGACGGAGGAGTACGTACTCATACTGTAGCAGTACTAGTACTACTTTCTCAACTAGTAGTGCGAGGGTACTACTAGTGCTATGTACTGTACTTCTAGTGCTATGTACTGCACTTCTAGTATAGTGCACCAGTTTTGAACTCTTGAATCTCAGGGCCAAGGAGCTACAGTTGGAAGTGGAGGGTACTACTGTTCTCTAGAACCATCGCTGTACTATCAATGCAGGTAAAGTACACTTGCATAGTGCACTAGTGGGTACTCTCGGTACTCTATTCAGCCGCTCCTCTCATGTAGCTGGCCTACTCAGCCGCTCCTCTCACGCACACACTAGCAGCCTGTTTATCAGCGACGGTTACTACGGGGGCAGAACATTTGAGTTATTTGATACAGCCAGACTAGGCTTTTCACTTCCATTTTGTGGAGGTGTAATGGATGTCGTCGAACTTTTTTAGTAGTTCCTTCTTTATGAATGAGATGAAGCAAAGCTTTTGCCTCCATTTAAAAAAACACATCAAGAGGAATTCCTTTTATAATAGAGCCGATAATGGAGTGAAGTCCATGCGTGCAACACCACAAGCTACAGAGTAGTAGTAGAGCACTTTACGTACAGAGCCATATTGCACAGTTCCCAATGCCCCGCCAGGCTTTTCCGGCTCCTCGGGCTTAATTGGGAGGTGCTAGTTTAAATATGCTACTAGCTGATGAGGAAGCTGCAAGCGAGGTGCGGCTAGGGTGAGCACGCGAGCCACGAGATGCTGGGAAGGAAAACCCGTTCACGTGGCTAGGCTATCCAGTGCACCTAGATTGTGGTGCCGCACGTCCGTTTGACTTCAAAACTCAAACTACCCGTGTAAAATATTGGCTCACATCGAAGTTACTATTTAAAAAAAAGGCCGCCGTGTGTTCGGCCGGGATCGAACCCACAAAACGAGATATACACTCCCGCGACCACTAGTAGTACTCGTTGGAGTACAACGCAACCTAGAATCGCCTTTTGTCGCTAGTAGTACATTGTTCCTTACAAGAAACCCCTAATAATGCAAGAAACCACTAATAATGCCAAGAAACTACTACCACTTGCATACATGGTAGACTTAAGATAAGACTACCTTATCAACCGTTATACATGCTCTTACCAACCAGCCCTACTAAGAAACGACTACTCTACAAAGTGCAATTATAGGCACGTTTCAACCCATGGCCCTGTTTGGATACATTTGTTGTCAATCTAACCCTGCCATCCAGACACCACTTTGGTTAGAGTTAGTTCAGGGTTAGAATCTAACCTCTGACTTAGAGTATCCAAACAGGGCCAGTGTCGCCCATTAAGTCAACGCCTTCTATTCGACCGGGCGTTATGAGTTGTGGGACCTACATGTCAGTCTGCATAAAGATCCCCAAGTGACCTCCTACCTCCGGCCCATCCACCTTGTCATCCTTGGCCATGGGACGCAGCTACCGCCGCCGGCAGAAGGCGAGGTCAAAACTGCCGGCGGTGCGGAGCCCATCTTGCGGAAGCCCGGATGCCAGCTCCGTCCAGCGCTCGCGGTCGCTAGCTAGCCAAGATAGTTCCGTCCAGCTGCTTGTCTGCAAGGTTTGCTAGCTAGATTGGCACGGCGGCACGGCGGCTTGCTCACGCGCGCCGCGCTAAGGCCAGTCACCTGGCTCGAGCGAAGGCCGGCACGGCGGCTTGCTCGCTCGTGAGTCACGCTCGGGCCAGCCTGCCAACCCGTGTGGAGGCCAGCGAGGTGTCCGGCCCGTCCGGCGGAGCGGCGGCCAACTCGCTCATCACCGGCGCCACCGACGAACATGCATCATCACTATTTGAAGTAATGTTCAGGAAAAATAATGATTTGAGGGGGAATAACAGGATAGAAGGTCAGATGTGGGTTCCTCGTGTCAACGGTCAAACAAAATGTGTTGGTTTAAGCTGCCTCGTCAGCACGGATGTGTGGGCCGACCCTGTCATAAATGGGTTTAAACTAACCCAATCGGTAGGTAGTAGTTTTTGGCGTGGATTAAGAAATTTTGGGTATGTTTTTGCTATTTTTTGTACAATAGATTCTTCCTAGGGCTAGTTGAAAGTGGTAGTTTTTTGTTAAATACTCTACATATTGTAAGTAGGAGTGGAAGTTAAGCTTTGGAACCCAATAAGCAAGGCTAGTTACATAGTGCATATGTGTACATGATTGAAAGTAAATATCAACCATGAGTGACTAATATCTTGATGGAGAACTCGAAACTACGGAATACTAGGGAAATTTTTTTGCATGGTTGGAAATACTAGCAATGTTCATGTGCGTTGCAACGAATCATAATTAGAATAATACTTATTCACAAACTTGATACAAAACACTCTAATTTTGATATACATATATCACTAGAGATATATTATGTTTCAATTAGAATATATTCCTTGGGCTATTTTGGTGAGGTTAGGGAGGGATGTGTTGGTTTTAAGATACTAATTATGGTTTCTTTGGCAAATTGGTAGACAAGTGGGATGTTTGTGAGAAAAGGCAACAACTTACCTCACAGTCGTTAGATGTAGATCTAATGGTCACAAATGACAGATGGCAGACGCACCATCATGACCAACTTAGTCTTCTGTTCGAGTACTAGCAAGATCCGTGCATTGCACGGAACATCAAGATGCATTTTTTATAAAAACACTCGTTGTGATTGACCCATGCGGGAGTAATCCCATGTGTAAAAACTAATGATATCTCGATAAATAGGAGATAAGGTGAAGAGGAGTGGGGCGTGGTGGTGATCGGTGGTCGGACTGAGCGGAGGCATGGGGATTGATGACGCTGACAGCGGCCACCAGGCCAGTTTGTTCCAGAGGCTTACTTTCTTAATTGCCCAACAATGAGGTTGTTGGAGATAAGGATGAATGAGGGAAGGCCTTGTCTGCAAATGTGGAGAGGGGTGCGGGTACCTTTTAGTTTAATTTCCATCAGTCAGATATAGATTGGACGGTCTATATTGCAAGATGGCACACGTACCATCATCACCAACTTAGTTTTTTATAAGAGAAGAAATATAAGTATGGAGATACAAACGTATTATCGATACTTGTTTCCGTAAACTAGCATCTACATTCTATTCAACGCCTCAGCAAGTGAGACCTTAGCACAATGACTTCTCGACTGTGTAAAACAAAGGTTTTCTCGTCGCCGATAAGGAGGGGGTGACGGCGGCGCGCTTTTTGGCTTGCTCTAGTCCTAGTAGTCATACTAGGTGGTCTAAGCACGTGTAGATTTATTCCTTTTCACGTCTCGTGTTCGCCGTACTGCCACGACTGTTGATGAATAGACGGTAAGTTATTCACGGGGAAACCCTTGTTAAGCATGTTCACGAGAGAGAGACAGTGTGCGTGTGTGATATGTCTAGAGACTGAGGCAATGATAACAGATTCTTTGTGTCTATGTGTGTGGAGGATAGAGAGAGACATGTACATGGGGCTTTGTGTTGACGTGGAGACACATATACATAATTAGAGAGTGAGTGTGCGAGATACACATGCGAACATGGGGAGAGATGAGGATCTAGATTAATGGGTGTTTGTGCGTGTCTATTTGTGTTTGTGCGCACGTTTGTGTGTGAGAGGGAGTGTGTGTATGTGGAGTAGAGAGACCACTAATGATGTAAACCTAGTATAAGGGAAGGGGGAATGGTGTGACATGTGTAGTAGCGGGATAGCATGTGTGCGGGCGGGGGGAGCAGACTATTTGGAAGAGACATCGATTGTGTGTGGGAGAGGGGTGTGAGAGCGAGAGAGAGAGAGCTAGCGACGGAGAGAGAGAGAGAGAGAGAGAGAGAGAGAGAGAGAGAGAGAGAGAGAGAGAGAGAGAGAGAGAGAGAGAGTGTGCGTGTGTGATATGTCTAGAGACTGAGGCAATGATAACAGATTCTTTGTGTCTATGTGTGTGGAGGATAGAGAGAGACATGTACATGGGGCTTTGTGTTGACGTGGAGACACATATACATAATTAGAGAGTGAGTGTGCGAGATACACATGCGAACATGGGGAGAGATGAGGATCTAGATTAATGGGTGTTTGTGCGTGTCTGTTTGTGTTTGTGCGCACGTTTGTGTGTGAGAGGGAGTGTGTGTATGTGGAGTGGAGAGACCACTAATGATGTAAACCTAGTATAAGGGAAGGGGGAATGGTGTGACATGTGTAGTAGCGGGATAGCATGTGTGCGGGCGGGGGGAGCAGACTATTTGGAAGAGACATCGATTGTGTGTGGGAGAGGGATGTGAGAGCGAGAGAGAGAGAGCTAGCGACGGAGAGAGAGAGAGAGAGAGAGAGAGAGAGAGAGAGAGAGAGAGAGAGAGGGGGGGGGGGGCGAGAGAGGGGGTGTTTGTGTCCACAAATGGCGTATAGATAGGGAGACAATGTTGATGTTGTTTGAAATTGGCCTATGTACGGAGACACAAGGGAATCGAGTCATCGTGTGTGTGATAGGGACTTCATGAGAGATCTAGAATAGATGGTGTAGAGAACAATGTGCGAGATCGAGAACGATGATACATTAGGGAGCTATGGAAAGAGTCATGACATATATGTATACAGGGAGGAGCTGGGGCGGGTCCGCATGTGGGAGAGATAGAAAGAGGAGAGTGGTGCACAAGGAGACAAAGTGTGCTTGTTTTGGAGTGGGGGTGGTGTGTGAGGTGAGTGTGCGAGAACCACATAACTAGGGAGATAGACGTTTGGGGGCGACGTATTGTGTGTATGGGAAAGATACACTCTACATAGTGCGTGTGCTTGGGAAAGAGAGATGTCGGGAGACCTAGCTAGAGAGTGGGGGAAGAGACGTGTGCATGCCCAAGAGATATAGTGATAGAGACCTATATTGGGGTCCAGACTTTAGAAGAGATAGGGGTGTTAATGTGCTCGTGTGTTGGTGTTTGGGGGAGAGAACGACTTCTGTGTGTGGGGGGGGGGCAAGGGGGGAGGGGTTGCTTCAGATAAATAGTGAGGTGTCTATATTTGAGGGACTTTAGCGTAATTGAGATATACATGGTCAATAGTGTGTGCACTCAAGGTTGAGCAATTTGTTTCATAGTTTGGACTGTGAGATAATACTTATGAACATGCGTGATATACTTTGATGTCTAGAATTACAAACCTAAGATTGGAATTTTGGAATTTGACTCCATCATTAGCTTTTGTAATTCATTGAAAAAACTTATCAAGCGTCTTGATCTATCTCTATAGATCTTTATGCTCAATATGTAAGCAGCTTCACTGAGGTATTTATTTGAAAAACTCCTTTCAAATACTCCTTTATGCTTTCTAGAAAATTCTACATTATTTTCGATCAACAATATGTCATTCACATATATTTATTAGAAATGCTGTAGTGCTCCTACTCACTTTCTTGTAAATACAGGCTTCACCGCAAGTCTGTATAAACTATATGCTTTGATCAACTCATCAAAGTGTATATTCCAACTCCAAGATGCTTGCACCAGTCCATACATGGATCGCTGGAGCTTGCACATTTTGTTAACACCTTTAGGATCGGCAAAACCTTCTGGTTGCATCATATACAACTCCTATTTAAGAAATCCATTAAGGAATGTAGTTTTGACATCCATTTTCCAGATTTCATAAATGTGGCAATTTGCTAACATGATTCAGACAGACTTAAGCATTGCTATGAGTGAGAAAATCTCATCATAGTCAACACCTTGAACTTTGTCAAACACCTTTTTCGACAAGTCTAGCTTTGTAGATAGTAACACTACTATCAGCGTCCGGCTTCCTCTTGAAAATCCATTTATTTTCTATGGCTTGCCGATCATCGGGCAAGTCAATCAAAGTCCACACTTTGTTCTCATACATGGATCCCATATGAGATTTCATGGCCTCAAGCCATTTCGCGGAATCTGGGCTCATCATTGCTTCCTCATAGTTCGTAGGTTCGTCATGGTCAAGTAACATGACCTCCAGAATAGGATTACCGTACCACTCTGGTGCAGATCTCACTCTGGTTGACCTACGAGGTTCGGTAGTAACTTGATCTGAAGTTACATGATCATCATCATTAGCTTCCTCACTAATTGGTGTAGGAGTCACAGGAACAGATTTATGTGATGAACTACTTTCCAATAAGGGAGCGGGTATAGTTACCTCATCAAGTTCTACTTTCCTCCCACTCACTTCTTTCGAGAGAAACTCCTTCTCTAGAAAGGATCCATTCTTAGCAACGAATGTCTTGCCTTCGGATCTGTGATAGAAGGTGTACCCAACAGTCTCCTTTGGGTATCCTATGAAGACACATTTTTCCGATTTGGGTTTGAGCTTATCAGGATGAAACTTTTTCACATAAGCATCGCAAACCCAAACTTTAAGAAACAACAACTTTGGTTTCTTGCCAAACCACAGTTCATATGGTGTCGTCTCAATGGATTTAGATGGTGCCCTATTTAACGTGAATGCAGCTGTCTCTAATGCATAACCCCAAAATGATAGTGGTAGATCGGTAAGAGACATCATAGATCGCACCATATCTAATAAAGTATGGTTACGATGTTCGGACACACCATTATGCAGTGGTGTTCCAGGTGGCGTGAGTTGCGAAACTATTCCGCATTGTTTCAAATGATGACCAAACTCGCAACTCAAATATTCTCCTCCACAATCAGATCGTAGCAACTTTATTTTCTTTTTACGATGATTTTCCACTTCAGTCTGAATTTTTTTGAACTTTTCAAATGTTTCAGACTTATGTTTCATTAAGTAGATATACTCATATCTGCTCAAATCATCTGTTAAAGTGAGAAAATAATGATACCCTCCGCGAACCTCAACACTCATCGGATTGCATACATCAATATGTATTATTTCCAATAAGTTAGTTGCTCGCTCCATTGCTCCGGAGAACGGAGTCTTTGTCATCTTGCCCATAAGGCATGGTTCTCAAGCATAAAGTGATTCATAATCAAGTGATTCCAAAATCCCATCAGCATGGAGTTTCTTCATGCGCTTTACACCAATATGACCTAAATGGCACTGCCACAAATAAGTTGCACTATCATTATTAACTTTGCATCTTTTGGCTTCAATATTATGAATATGTGTATCACTACGATCGAGATCCAACAAACCATTTTCATTGGGTGTATGACCATAGAAGGTTTTATTCATGTAAACAGAACAACAATTATTCTCTAACTTAAATGAATAACCGTATTGCAATAAACATGATCAAATCATATTCATGCTCAACGCAAACACCAAATAACACTTATTTAGGTTCAACACTAATCCCAAAAGTATAGGGAGTGTGCGATGATGATCATATCAATCTTGGAGCTACTTCCAACACACATCGTCACCTCACCCTCAACTAGTCTTTGTTTATTCTATAACTCCTATTTCGAGTTACTAATTGTTAGCAACCGAACAAGTATCAAATACCCAGGGGCTACTATAAACACTAGTAAGGTACACATCAATAACCTGTATATCAGATATACCCTTGTTCACTTTGCCATCCTTCTTATCCACCAAATATTCAGGGCATTTCCGCTTCCAATGACCATTTCCTTTGGAGTAGAAGCACTCAGTTTCAGGATTTAGTCTAGCTTTGGGCTTCTTCACGGAAGTGACAACTTGCTTGCCATTCTACATGAAGTTTCCGTTCTTTCCCTTTGCCCTTTTCTTGAAACTAGTGGTCTTGTTAATCATCAACACTTGATGCTCTTTCTTGATTTCTACCTTCATCGATTTCATCATCATGAAAAGCTCGGGAATCATTTTCGTCATCCCTTGCATACTATAGTTCATCACGAAGTTCTACTAACTTGGTGATGGTGACTAGAGAATTCTGTCAATCACTATCTTATCTGGAAGATTAACTCCCACTTGATTCAAGCGATTGTAGTACCCAGACAACCTGAGCACAGGCTCACTGCTTGAGCTATTCTCCTCCATCTTTTAGGTATAGAACTTGTTGGAGACTTCATATCTCTCAACTCGGGTATTTTCTTGAAATATTAACTTCAACTCCTGGAACATCTCATATGGTCCATGACGTTCAAAACGTCTTTGAAGTCCCGATTCTAAGCCGTTAAGCATGGTGCACTAAACTATCAAATAGTCATCATATTGAGCTAGCCAAATGTTCATAACGTCTGCATCTGCTCCTGCAATAGGTCTGTCACCTAGCGGTGCATCAAGGACATAATTCTTCTGTGCAGCAATGAGGATAAACCTCAGATCACGGACCCAGTCCGCATCATTTCTACTATCATCTTCCAACTTAGTTTTCTCTAGGAATACATATAAAACATAGGGAAGCAACAACGCGAGCTATTGATCTACAACATTATTTGCAAAATACTGTCAGGACTAAGTTCATGATAAATTAAAGTTCAATTAGTCATATTACTTAAGAACTCCCACTTAGATAGACATCCCTCTAATCATCAAAGTGATCACGTGATCCAAATCAACTAAACCATGTCCGATCATCACGTGAGATGGAGTAGTTTCAATGGTGAACATCACTATGTTGATCATATCTACTATATGATTCACGCTCGACCAATCGGTCTCAGTGTCCCGAGGACATATCCGCATATGCTAGGCTTGTCAAGTTTAACCAGAGTATTCCGCGTGTGCAACTGTTTTGCACCCGTTGTATTTGAACGTAGAGCTTATCACACCCGATCATCACGTGGTGTCTCAGCATGAAGAACTTTCGCAATGGTGCATACTCGAGGAGAACACTTATACCTTGAAATTTAGTGAGAGATCATCTTATAATGCTACAGTCGATCTAAGCAAAATAAGATGCATAAAAGATAAACATCACATGCAATCAATATAAGTGATATGATATGGCCGTCATCATCTTGTGCTTGTGATCTCCATCTCCGAAGCACCGTCATGATCACCATCGTCACCGGCGCGACACCTTGATCTCCATCGTAGCATCGTTGTCGTCTCGCCAACTATTGCTTCTACGACTATCGCTACCGCTTAGTGATAAAGTAAAGCAATTACAGGGCGATTGCATTGCATACAATAAAGCGACAACCATATGGCTCCTGCCAGTTGCCGATAACTCGGTTACAAAACATGATCATCTCATACAATAAAATATAGCATCATGCCTTGACCATATCACATCGCAGCATGCCCTACAAAAACAAGTTAGACATCCCCTACTTTGTAGTTGCAAGTTTTACGTGGCTGCTACAGGCTGAGCAAGAACCGTTCTTACCTATGCATCAAAACCACAACGATAGTTCGTCAAGTTAGTTCTGTTTTAACCTTCTCAAGGACCGGGCGTAGCCACACTTTAGTTCAACTAAAGTTGGAGAAACTGACACCCGCTGTCGGTGTCAAAACCGGCGGATCTCGGGTAGGGGGTCCCGAACTGTGCGTCTAAGGCGGATGGTAACAGGAGGCGGGGGACACGATGTTTACCTAGGTTCGGGCCCTCTCGATGGAGGTAATACCCTACTTCCTGCTTGATTGATCTTGATGATATGAGTATTACAAGAGTTGATCTACCACGGATCATAGAGGCTAAACCCTAGAAGCTAGCCTATGGTATGATTGTTGTTGTCCTACGGACTAAACCCTCCGGTTTATATAGACACCGGAGGGGGCTAGGGTTACACAGAGTCGGTTACAAGGGAGGAGATCTACATATCCGTATTCCCAAGCTTGCCTTCCACGCCAAGGAGAGTTCCATCCAGACACGGGACAAAGTCTTCAATCTTGTATCTTCATAGTTCAACAGTCCGGCTAAAGGATATAGTCCGGCTGTTCGAGGATCCCCTAATCTAGGACTCCCTCAGTTGCCCCTAAACCAGGCTTCAATAACAATGAGTCCGGCGCGCAGATTGTCTTCGGCATTGCAAGGCGGGTTCCTCCTCCATATATTCCATAGAAGATTTTGAACACAAGGATAGTGTCCGGCTCTGCAAAACAAATTCCACATACCACCGTAGAGAGTACAATATTTCCACAAATCTAATCTGCTGACAACTTTTCATAACGTGACATCACACTACGGCCTGGTCATTATTCGAACCGTTTCTCCCAGCCTGCCACTGCACGTTTCGCGAGGCGGTTTTACTGGCACGTCTTGTTGAAGCAGAGATCGTGTTCCCCTTATCACGGGATTCTCATCAATACGGGTATGGGTAACCGAATCGTGCCTGTTGGTATGACTCCTCGATTTTAAGCAAGTTCCAAACGGCCACGCGGAGGGCGCTTGATATTCACCCTCTTTAAAAAGGGGCCAAGGCCTGTCCTTTCCTTCTTGCACTCAATCGAATCCTTCCCCCACCTAGAGTTCCAACACCCAAGGCCCAGGCTAGGCGCTTCGGACCTTCAATCATGTCCGAATCCAACCTTCAAGCTCGGTGGATGCCACAGAGGAGGACATCAAGAAGCTAAGAGAAGCCAGGTATCTGACCGCTGAAATCTCGCACAGGCTGCCTGCTCGAGGGCAGGTCATCCCCACTCCCGAACCCAACGAGAGTGTCGTGTTTATTTCCCACTTCCTCCGAGGGCTAGGCTTTAGTCTTGATCCCTTTGTTAGAGGGCTCATGTTCTACTACAGGCTCGATTTCCATGATCTGGCACCGGACTCCATCCTTCACATCTCGTCGTTCATCGTCATGTGTGAGGCCTTCCTCCGCATTACCCTGAACTTCGGCTTATGGCTCAAGACCTTCAATGTGAAGCCGAAGATGATGATGGGCGACACGTAGAATGCGGAGGTGCCATAATAAGCAAAGACGTCGATGCTTCATGGCCAAAGGGAACCTTCCCGGAGATGTCCAACTTGTGGCAGCGGGAGTGGTTTTACATCACAGCCCCCCGAAGTACTAAGTGGGTAGCTGCCCCCGCCTTCCGTTCGGGCCCCTCGCCACAACTGGTGTCATGGGTCAACAAAGGGCTGGACTGGGGGCCGGTTAATGACGTGCCGACAATGCAGAGTCGCATCCGAGATCTCCTTACGAGAGATGTCAGCCTTGCCAAGGTAATGCAAGTCATGCTAGTTCGTCGGGTCCTGCCATGGCAACGTCGACCTCTCCGTATGTGGGAGTTCAACTCAGAAGGACTGTGAACTATTCAGCACTTCTTCGGTGTGACGCTCGAAGAGATGTATAGATTATTCTTCGGATCACGAATAAAGTGTCCGGACACCACCGAGGATGTGGGTCTAAACTGCAATCATCCAGACACCCAAGTAAGTAATTCTTCGGATGAACATGTTGTCTCTTTATTTATCATAACATCATTCTGAAAAGTCGCTCTTTGACCAGGACTGGGTAAAAAAGGCGAATATGATCAGGTGTTCGGCCCTCCTTCCTGAAGGCTCAACGGATCCAGTACTGGCCAGAATGCTTGAGCTCATGCCTTATCAAGCGCCATCAGGGGAAGATAAAGGGAGGAACAAAGAAGCCGAAAGCGGGCCTAACTCATTATTCATCCAGACCGGGGGAGTTAGTGCCTCCGCGAAGGAGGATAACTGGGAGAAGAATCTAAAATCCCCTCTCCTGAAGGAAGGAAGAGGACCGCCTCTGAAGACTTGGAAACAATGGTTTCCAAACGAGGGATGAAATCTTTGTCAGGGGGCTCTACCGCGGAGGGTATCCTTACCACACAATGCCCGCAAGGGGATCAGCCCTCCACCGAGCTGTAAGTAAACAAAAGTACTCTATAGTAAATATATCCTGCTTTATTTTCGAGGACAATAACCGAGACGTATGTCTTGTAGTCCGGGTCGTAGCCCTTCTCGGCAGAGTTCGTCTTCGGGGGATCTTCTTTTGGAGATGATGGAGAGCGAAACACCTCCCCATGCCTCCCCGCCTCATGAGGCGGACGACCCAGAGGTGTCGTCACAGAGGATTTCTTCTGATCTACCAAGGCTAGAAGGTAATCCTTCGGCCTCCCGAAGTCCGGAGTATTCGGCACCTAAAGGGAGCAACAGGAAGAGTCCGGGGCTATCCGGTGCGTGACCGGATGCACTGATGAATCTTCTGGAGCAAGCGGCTATCTCAGAGGTGCATCGTACGTTAATGGGTACGGTGGTTAAGAGGATTTCATCCGCCGAAAGCGGGTTGCATGAAGCTTTTAAGAGCCTGCTGAGAGGCTTTGAGGTACGTAGACTAATATGTATGTTTTTGATGGTACCACACACGCTAGGTGTGCCCTGTACAGATAGTAGCCCCTAAGACTCTGGTTGCTGTCAAAAAAGGCAGCAAACAGAGGATCATAGTCCCAGGTAATGATCATGCCGCTTTCATGTGCAGGCGGCTGAGGGTCTGGTGGCTAGCCGGACTGGTGAGTTTGCCGAACTGAAGCGGCAACTTGATGCGGCAGATGCCGACATCATGCTTGTAAACAGGCGGCTTGACGAGGCACATGGTACATATTCTCCGATGGTCAACATATAGTAAGGGGCATGAAGCTAGTATCTATAATATGTTGTGACTGTAGATAGAGCTGCCGCTGTGGAGACCCTTCGGGCGGAACTTGCCCGAGCCAAGGAACAAGCCAGGAGGAGTGATGCGGCCGCCCTAAAGGCGGTCAAAAAATTAAGAGCTGAACAGGCTGCGCATTGCCAGAGCAAAGAAAAAATAGCCAAGATGGCTGTTGAGTTGAAGGGTGCCGCCGACCGTTATGAGCTTCTTGAAAGGGAAAATCAAACAAAGACGGCGGACCTGGAGAAAGCCATGGTAGAAGCCAACGAAACCCGCTCTAAAATCAGAGCGACGAAGGAGGAGCTACGTCAAGCCGGAGATATCACTGCTGGGAAGCCCTTTTTGTTGCGGATGAAGTTCGGAGATCCTAAGTATGCCCATCTGGATCAATTATGGAGTTCTGCAGACACGTACTTGGATTTGGCAGCGAGTGTCGCTGATGCGACCAAGTTTTTCAAAGATCAAAAAGATCACGAAGTGGAAAAGTTGTTCTGGTCGCAATTCAATGCTCCAGCGCGTCCGCTGCTGTCAAATGAGCAAATGGCCAAGTCGGACGAGCTCCATAGGTTGTCCGGACTTGCCATGAGGTTTGTTGTGGATCATCTCTGGCCGGAAGGAACAAGGCCGAATAGTTATTTTGGTCTTGTGCAACGATTCCTTGGTGCTGTGCCGCATATCGACGCTGTAAAGAGGTCGGCGTGCATAGAAGGTGCGCGGATGGCTCTTGCCCGTGTCAAGACATGATGGGGAGAGATGGAGGCCACTTCTATTGCAACCCAGAATCCGGATGTAGGCCAGGTTTCATCCGAGCACTATTTTGAAGAAGTCCTGGAAGGTGCTTGTTTAATAGAGGCTCAGTGCTCGAAGAGTGTCATGTATCCCGATTGTAAAAACAATGCTATTTAAATTATAAAGGATGTGTTTATACTTTTGCCTGAAAGTATTATGATGCCTCCTGTGCGGACGTTTATGTATATAACCTGAAAGTTTGCGGTTGTCGGCTTCAGCCCCCACGCCTATAATGCGGGGGGTCTTCGCAAAAGCGCGTGTTCACACTTGATCCAACGTCTTGGTCCATTAAGGAGGTGGTAGCGCGACGAACGAGGCAATCAGACTATATTGCTTTAACACTTTCACTTAACCATAGGAGTTTGATAGTGGGGCTCCTATATAGCCCGTGGTACTTCCGCGCTCATCCGAGTCCAAGGCGCGTACGTACATGACCGGGAAAACCGGCCCTTCATTAATGCGGAGGAATCCCGAAGATTCCTCTAAGTCATCGAGTGGTTGACCAGTCTCGCGCTTTATCATGATAGTCAGTTTTCGGCTTTCTCTACTGAGGTGCTCATCCGGATGAACCGGGGCACAATCGCAGTAGTTCTCCCGGTGCCACCTTAGTCGATAGAGCGGAACGTAAGGTAGCAAAACGCGGGAGCCGGGCAAACCCAACATTTGACCAAAGACATGATTCGGAGCTGGTGCATATAAGGCCAAACTCGCGACGCCGAACACTCCCTAAGGTGTTTGGTCTTTACAACATGTACCGGGCTGAGTAACGCCCTTGATAATGGACCCTGAATTTCCAGGTACGTGCATTAGTCTGACGTGGCAAAATGCCAACAATGCCAGCATCCCTCATGGTTGTGTTAGGTATCCGGGGGGTGTCAAGCAACAAGAGACAGTAAGAAAGGTTTACACAGGGTCTTAATCTAAAAAGAAACCTTTGTGCGGGGCCCTGCTGCACGTCTGCGCCCTGTGTCTCCGTCGTGCCGTATCCTGGAAGGGTGTAGCACGGTTGTCATCTGTAAAAGAGAAAAACTAATTATTCTCATTAAAATTCAATCTGAATGAGGTCAAGCCGAACTGGATTCCTTTTTACATGCGGGAAGCCCCTGGTACCGCCTATGGGGGTATATCCATCAAACCAATCTCAGGTTTATCTAAGCTATTACAGCTAGTGGTGCGCCTGACTCGTCTAGCCGTGTTCGCGGTCTTGACAACCTATCATTTATTCTGGTTGGAGAGGCCGTTTAGTGTTCGGCTGCTAAAGCCGCCACACGTTCTTCCGCGCGTAAGGAACGCTCAGTATTTCCGCTAACTATGATGATGCCACATGGACCGGGCATCTTAAGCTTAAGAGAAGCGTAATGCGGTACTACATTAAAACGACCGAAGGCTGTTCTTCCGAGTAGTGCTTGATAGCCGCTTCGGAATGGAGGGATGTCGAAGGTTAACTTTTCACTTCGGAAGTTGTTGGGTGAACCGAATACAACCTCTAGTACTAGAGAGCCCGTACAACGGGCCTCTGGGCCTGGTATTTCTCCTTTAAAGGTAGTATTGCTTTGGCCGATTCTTGTCGGGTCTATCCCCATTTTGCGGACTGTGTCCTGATATATCATATTAAGACTACTGCCGCCATCCATGAGGACTTGGGTGAGATGGTATCAGTCGATTATTGGGTCTAGCACCAAGGCAGCCAATGCTCCGTGCTGAGTGCTAGTCGGGTGATACCTGCGATCAAAAGTGGTCACGCAGGCCGACCAAGGGTTGAACTTAGGGTGACGGGCTCTACGGTGCATATGTCCCGGAGTGTATGTTTGCTCCTCCTTTTTGTTACGTCAATCATGTTCACTGTTTTGACCTCTGGTGGGATTTTTTTCTGTTCCCCAGTGTTTTGCTGGCGAGGCTCATCCTCGTCTTCACTTGGTGTCTCCCTCCCCTTGTGTTTTGCGTTTAGCTTGCCGGCCTGCTTGAAGACCCAACATTCTCCGTGGGTGTGATTTGCAGGTTTATCAAAGGTGCCATGAATCTGACATAATTTGTGTAGAATCTTGTTTAGGCTGGACGGTCCGTCTCTGTCCTTTGAAAGGCTTTTTCCGTTGATCGGGCAGAGAGCCCCTAAATCTGGCGTTTACCGCCGTGTTGTCTGGGATGTCTTCGTTATTTTGACGCTTGCTTTTACTGCGTCATGGTTTTCCATTGCCATCCCTGACTTCAGATGTGCCTGGGTCGCGGGTGCTACTACGGGCTAGCCAGCTATCTTCTCCCGCGCAAAAGCGGGTCATAAGGATCATTTGGGCTGCCATTATCCTCGGCTTTTCTTGGCCGAGGTGTCTGGCGAGCCATTCGTCTCGGACGCTATGTTTGAAAGCTGCTAAGGCTTCGGCGTCCGGGCAGTCGACGATTTGATTCTTCTTAGTGATAAATCTGTTCCAAAGCTTTCGGGCTGACTCTCTAGGCTATTGAATTATATGACGAATTTTCGGGGGGGGGGGGGGGGGCTCTTCAGCTAGTGCCAAGATGGTCCTTTCAACTTGAGGGGTAAGTATTTGATGGCGTGGAGATCGTCTCCGTGAGCCATATGGATATGGAGGATGAAGTCCTCAATCCATACCCCAGGGTATGTCGTTCAGTCGTACGCCTCTATGTTCACGGGTTTGAATCCTTCTGGAAATTCATGATCCAATGCCTCATAGGTGAAGCATAGGGGGGTGCGGCACCCCTGTATTTGGATGTATCGTGGCGTTCTGACGGTTGTAGTGTTCGGTTTTGATTCTGTGCCAGGGCGCGCTTCCTAGATCCGTAGATGGACCTGGTTATACCTCCTTTTTCGAGCAAGTCTTCTCGTGAGTCGTGTGCTAGCTTATATCCGACATCGTTAACCGCCCTATCGCGACCATGGGGTGGTCAATCCGGCTGATTGATCTTTTTATTTTTCGGCTGCGTAGGCTCTAAAGCCTCATCATCGAATTCAGGTACCAGCATGCGCTTTGGGTAACTCTTTGTGTGGCGACTGCCACCGTACTTTTCAGCACTGTCCAACACTTTGTTCCATCTACTGATGAGTGTATTTTGCGTGGCCTTAAGCCTTTGTTTCTGCTTCTTAAGACTCCTCGCGGTGGCAATAAGCCTTCTGTAGAGGTTCTCTTGTTCCAAGTTCTTTTCCGGGATGATGTGTGCGTCATCATCTGGACTATTCTCCTCTCCGGAGACGGGTTGATAATTTCTACCCTCGGCGTCGCCGTGATCGGACAGTGGCTCCGTACTATGTTCGCCGTTCGCTGGCTCATCCTGCTCTGTTGCTTTGGAGTCAACTGGGGTCTCGTTCTTTCCTGCGCTGTTATCGTTGTTTTTGCCGAGGTGGGATTTGGAGCGGCGTCTGCGTCGTTGCTTTGGTTGCTTCTCGAGGGGGTTATCCTTCGCTGCATCCTCCCGTTCCTCGTCATTGTTTTCATTGGGTGTATCCACCATATATATATCGTGTGATGAAGTGTCTGTCCAGCGCCCTGTGGGCGGTGGTACCTGTTCTTCTCCTGCATCATCGTCCATACTGTCGATGTCTTCGGAGTTGAAATCGAGCATGTCGGCTAAGTCATCGACAGTGGCTATTAAGTGGGTGGTGGGTGGGGAATGAATTTCTTCGTCGTCCGCTTCCCACTCGAGCCGGACATAGTTCGGCCAAGGGCCTCCTGACAAGGAGAGAGACTTTAGTGAATTTAGCACCTTGCCAAAGGGCGAGTGCTGAAAGATATCTGCGGAGGTAAACTCCATGATCGGCACCCAATCAGATTCGATAGGCAAGGACGCAGGCGGTTCGGGGTCTATGGCCGGGGACGAATCCAAGGATCCGGCGGCACGGGTCTCATAGGAGGTGAAGTCAGTATTCGGCTCTATCGCCACTGAGTGTGTGGCCTCCGGCGACACGTCCTCCGATGGCGCAATCGAATCCGGATCTAGGGCCGGAGTAGCCACAGGTGTGATCTCCCGAACACCGTCCGACGGTAGAGCTAAGTCGTGCTCGTCGTGACTGTGCGGCGCGCCTGGCATGGGCTCGAATCCGTCAAAGATCAAGTCTCCGCACATGTCGGCAGTGTAGTTTAAATTTCCAAACCTGACCTGACGGCCAAGGGCATAGCTCTCGATCTGCTCCAGATGGCCAAGCGAGTTGGCCCGCAGTGTGAAGCCGCCGAATACGAAGATCTGTCCGGGGAGAAAAACCTCACCCTGGATCGCATCGTTACCGATGATCGAAGGAGCCATCAGGCCTTATGATGACGACACAGTGGAACTCTCAGTGAAAGCACCAATGTCGGTGTCAAAACCGGCAGATCTCAGGTAGGGGGTCCCGAACTGTGCGTCTAAGGCGGATGGTAACAGGAGGCGGGGGGCAAGATGTTTACCCAGGTTCGGGCCCTCTCGATGGAGGTAATACCCTACTTCCTGCTTGATTGATCTTGATGATATGAGTATTACAAGAGTTGATCTACCACGAGATCATAGAGGATAAACCCTAGAAGCTAGCCTATGGTATGATTGTTGTCATCCTATGAACTAAACCCTCCGTTTTATATAGACACCGGAGGGGGCTAGGGTTACATAGATTCGGTTACAAGGGAGGAGATCTACATATCCGTATTGCCAAGCTTGCCTTCCACGCCAAGGAGAGTTCCATCCGGACACGGGTCGAAGTATTCAATCTTGTATCTTCATAGTCCAATAGTCCGGCTAAAGGATATAGTCTGGCTGCCCGAGGACCCCCTAATCCAGGACTCCCTCAGTAGCCCCTGAACTAGGCTTCAATGATGATGAGTCCGGCACGCAGATTGTCTTCGGCATTGCAAGGCGGGTTCCTCCTCCGGATATTCCATAGAAGATTTGGAACATAAGGATAGTGTCCGGCTCTGCAAAACACTCAAAGCTTTCAGTAAAAGTTCACGTGACAAAACCAAGAATGGATCAAGGCGACTGAAAAAGAAGTTGGTGTCACCGTGTTGATTCGTCGATCCCAACAAGACACTTGTGAAGCGCGAGAATTGAATCGGAAGTATTTTCAACTCCTTCTCCACTCAAACCCTGAACCATTCGGGGGCTAATGATGAAGCTATGTACCTAGGGTAGGGTTATATGCCTGACCTAGATACCCTCCCCAAGGACATCACCCTAAGGTCAGAAGCATTCGAAGGGTACCATCATCCACTCGACCAGAGACATTCCACTCGAAAGGATCAATGTCACTCGACTGTAATAGAAGCCACTCGACATACAGAAGATCTAAAGTCACCCTGCACAGCAACGGTCGGGTGTTCACTCATAGACTTAATTATCATTTATATCACTTTATTACGGGCTTACCTGTAACACTCCCTCTTAATGTACATTGAACTCGTGGTAACGTGGGCTGGCTGGGGTCCTAGCGCACTCTATATAAGCCACCCCCTCCACTGGCACAAGGATTCACACCCCCTGTAACACACACACACACACACATAATCCAGTCGACCGCCTCCGGGCACCGAGACGTAGGGCTATTACTTCCTCCGCGAAGGGCCTGAACTCGTAAAACTCGTGTGTACAACTTCGCTATAGCTAGGATCTTGCCTCCTCATACCTACCCCCATTCTACTGTTAGTCTTAGAACCACGACAACAACGACTTGCATTAGCTTCGACCTATTGGCCCACATTTTAGCCTCCAAAAATGTGGCACGTATTCAACCCATTTTTTCAGAATTTACAGTCTTTTTTTGCGGGGTAGAATTTACAGTCCATTTGATCTCTTTTTTTGAACTACAGTCCATTAGCTAGGCTGGGTGAACAAATAATGTAGCGTCCATGCGGCCCATTTATGTTTTTCCTAAAAAATTACAGGCCATTTGCACTTTCACGAAATACACGATTTTGCTGGGCTAATTCTAATTATAATGTTGGGGTGGGCGCAACAATGTTATCAAAAAATAAACAGGGGCTGAGCATTTTGTTATATATATATATATATATATTTAAATAATAAGTGATTTATTATTACATTGGCCCTTAAATCTTACCAAGCTTTTGTACACAATCACCAGGATTTTCGTTGCCAAAAAAACCCAGGATTTTATTGTTAAGAAATTATTTCTATAAGTTAATAAGATGTGGGATATTGTTTTCTTACATATGTAAGTATATGTTAAATATATGATGACAATAACAATAATATATAATAAAATATAAAATAATTTAAATATATAGTAGAAGGGAAACATAATTTGGACCAGACGTTCCTATTCTTATATAGAAAAATAGAACAGACCTCTGCGTTTTCTTAAAAAAACATGAATTGGGTTGCCGATGTTTCAGGAAAAAAACCTCGGATGGGAGGTCCATAGGCTGGCTGATACATGACGACCCTCAAGAAAATACAAACATGCCTATGGACCTCCCATCCGAGGTCGTGGGCTGCGCATGTTAAAAAAGAAAGCCTAGACGAGGCAGCCCAAAACCCAGCTAATACTTCCTGCCCCAGTGGTAATAAATGATACCTGCCAGCTCCCCGGCTTCGTTGTGAATTTATCTCCTATAGTAACTACGCTGAAGCACATAAAAAATGCAACTATGTTGACGAACCCGTGGGCCCCAACGTCAGTATAGCATTAGGAGGAAGTATTTTTTCGATGAGGCACTTGCTTGGGTACGGCCATAGACCTGGTGGGTCCCGACTGTCCGCCTCTTCACGCACAGTCCTCTCCAGATTCCTCTTGTTTCTTCAGCATGTTCACAACGGCAGACAGCGGCGTCGCGGCGAGCGCACAAAAGCACAGGAGGAGATACGACCACCTGAGGAAGTTCCTTATTAGTAACGAAACAACTGAACTAGCCTAGTTGCCGAGTGACACTACCCGACAGTTGTTCCGCCCGGGTTCGATTCCACCTGTGCAGAGAAAATATCTCCAAATTTTTTGCCTCTGCCTTTATTGACATGTGGGTCCCAATTGTCATCTACGCACACCACGTCCAACGCTTTCCGAAACTTCGTCCCTCGTTTTCTCTGTTTTCTTCACACTCGACATTGTGTGGGCATTTTGAAAATAGCATATCTTTTTGACTGTGCATCATATGAAGATGTGCCATGCATGAATGTTGATCAGCACGATGTTACTGGCTGGTAGTTCCAGTTTCAACCATGAATAAAACTTCCAGCATGATGTTAACACTGTTTGAAAAGGCTTTGTTAATATAAACACTACTGGAATCAGAGAATTTGCCATCAGCCAGTTCTTTGCCGTCAGCCAGCTGATGGCAAAGGAGCACTTTCCCATCAGCTTACAGAAAACGGACGACAAAGAACTGGCTGATGGCAAAGACATTCTTTGCCATCAGCCAGTTCTTTGCAATCCGCTAGCAGATGGCAAGGATTCTTTGCCGTCATCTGGCAGACGGCAAAGAGGGAGGTGGCCCGCACTAACGGGCTGATTAGGGAAAACCTAACGGGGCCTTCTTTGCCGTCTGCTAGCAGACGACAAAGAGTAAAAAAGCGGACGGCAAAGGGGGGCGGACGGCAAACATTTAGGCTAA